>JAQIUQ010001696.1:0-68748 GCA_030378365.1 Hybognathus amarus | reverse complement strand
CCACGATTTGCATCTTTTCTTTTCTTATACAGGCACGGGCTAGTTGGTGTTAAAGCGCCTGTCTAGTAAACAGGAGATCCTGGGTTCGAATCCCAGTCGGTGCCTTCTACGATGCGTCTGTATGTCACAAGCCCTTGAATCCTCAAATCATTTGCTTTTCTGAGAACTGACCACAAACGGTGAAACTGAGGTTTCCTATGCTGTTGTTTCTATTTGCAAACCATCCCTGAGCTGTTGTTGAAGGACAGTGTCCCAAGCTAACACAGTTTAACAGCAAGGCGCTGTGGCTTAGCTGGTCCAAGCGCCTTGTCTTGCTAAACAGGAGATCCTGGGTTCGAATCCCAGCAGTGCCTCTACCCCGTTGACTTTGCTCGTTGGGATTGTTCTTGGACAGAGAACCTTGAGACTTTGAATCGAGTTTCGACAGAGGACATGTCTTTTCTGCCCGCAGAGTGTAAAGCATTAGTGTTGGAAATGCCCAGATGAAAAACCATCACGTGGCCTGGCCAAGCAAATCACGTGGGCTCTGTGGCGCAATGGATAGCGCATTGGACTTCTAGATTGCAAAATGAGGCCATTCAAAGGTTGTGGGTTCGAGTCCCACCAGAGTCGTACCTTTTGCCGTTTTGTCAACCCCATACTGTACAGTGTTGCCCTCAGGAAACAGAAATCTTTTGAGGCCTCTTGTTCTCAACATGTTCATTTCAAATAATGTCAATGTAGTGAAAAGGCTTCAAAATGTTGTCTTTTTTGTTTACTACTACATTTGCTTACCGAAACCTCTTGGCTCTTGCACACAAGGACCGGCCGTCACCACAAAGTGGTGCCAGACTTCCTTTCTCTTCCGCAGCTTAGATGGTCTTTGCAGCTCTTTTGAATGGAGCTCCATAAACATGTTTGACGTGGGTTCTGGGAGTCCTGCTGAACACGGCTGGCCAACAATCACCGAGGCTAGCTGGCCACCCCCCACGCAGTTGTCAACAAACTATTCCATGCTATCCAGCTTCTGGTCCACGATTTGCATCTTTTTTTTCTCTAGACAGGCAGGCGCCGTGGCTTAGTTGGTTAAAGCGCCTGTCTGAGTAAACAGGAGATCCTGGGTTCGAATCCCAGCGGTGCCTTCTGACGATGCGCTTTGTTGCAAAGCCCTTGAACCTCGCAATCATTTGCTTTTCTGAGAACTGACCACAAACGGTGAAACTGAGGTTTCCTATGCAGTTGTTTCCATTTGCAAACCATCCCTGAGCTGTTGTTGAAGGACAGTGTCCCAAGCTAACACAGTTTAACAGCAAGGCGCTGTGGCTTAGCTGGTCAAAGCGCCTGTCTTGTAAACAGGAGATCCTGGGTTCGAATCCCAGCAGTGCCTCTACCCCGTTGACTTTGCTAGTTGGGATTGTTCTTGGACAGAGAGCCTTGAGACTTTGAATCGAGTTTCGACAGGGGACATGTCTTTTCTGCCCGCAGAGTGTAAAGCATTAGTGTTGGAAATGCCCAGATGAAAAACCATCACGTGGCCTGGCCAAGCAATCACGTGGGCTCTGTGGCGCAATGGATAGCGCATTGGACTTCTAGATTGCAAAATGAGGCCATTCAAAGGTTGTGGGTTCGAGTCCCACCAGAGTCGTACCTTTTGCCGTTTTGTCAACCCCATACTGTACAGTGTTGCCCTCAGGAAACAGAAATCTTTTGAGGCCTCTTGTTCTCAACATGTTCATTTCAAATAATGTCAATGTAGTGAAAAGGCTTCAAAATGTTGTCTTTTTTGTTTACTACTACATTTGCTTACCGAAACCTCTTGGCTCTTGCACACAAGGACCGGCCGTCACCACAAAGTGGTGCCAGACTTCCTTTCTCTTCCCGCAGCTTAGATGGTCTTTGCAGCTCTTTTGAATGGAGCTCCATAAACATGTTTGACGTGGGTTCTGGGAGTCCTGCTGAACACGGCTGGCCAACAATCACCGAGGCTAGCTGGCCACCCCCCACGCAGTTGTCAACAAACTATTTCATGCTATCCAGCTTCTGGTCCACGATTTGCATCTTTTTTTCTCTAGACAGGCAGGCGCCGTGGCTTAGTTGGTTAAAGCGCCTGTCTAGTAAACAGGAGATCCTGGGTTCGAATCCCAGCGGTGCCTTTGACGATGCGCTTTGTCGCAAGCCCTTGAACCTCGCAATCATTTGCTTTTCTGAGAACTGACCACAAACGGTGAAACTGAGGTTTCCTATGCAGTTGTTTCCATTTGCAAACCATCCCTGAGCTGTTGTTGAAGGACAGTGTCCCAAGCTAACACAGTTTAACAGCAAGGCGCTGTGGCTTAGCTGGTCAAAGCGCCTGTCTTGTAAACAGGAGATCCTGGGTTCGAATCCCAGCAGTGCCTCTACCCCGTTGACTTTGCTAGTTGGGATTGTTCTTGGACAGAGAGCCTTGAGACTTTGAATCGAGTTTCGACAGGGGACATGTCTTTTCTGCCCGCAGAGTGTAAAGCATTAGTGTTGGAAATGCCCAGATGAAAAACCATCACGTGGCCTGGCCAAGCAATCACGTGGGCTCTGTGGCGCAATGGATAGCGCATTGGACTTCTAGATTGCAAAATGAGGCCATTCAAAGGTTGTGGGTTCGAGTCCCACCAGAGTCGTACCTTTTGCCGTTTTGTCAACCCCATACTGTACAGTGTTGCCCTCAGGAAACAGAAATCTTTTGAGGCCTCTTGTTCTCAACATGTTCATTTCAAATAATGTCAATGTAGTGAAAAGGCTTCAAAATGTTGTCTTTTTTGTTTACTACTACATTTGCTTACCGAAACCTCTTGGCTCTTGCACACAAGGACCGGCCGTCACCACAAAGTGGTGCCAGACTTCCTTTCTCTTCCCGCAGCTTAGATGGTCTTTGCAGCTCTTTTGAATGGAGCTCCATAAACATGTTTGACGTGGGTTCTGGGAGTCCTGCTGAACACGGCTGGCCAACAATCACCGAGGCTAGCTGGCCACCCCCCACGCAGTTGTCAACAAACTATTTCATGCTATCCAGCTTCTGGTCCACGATTTGCATCTTTTCTTTCTCTTAGACAGGCAGGCGCCGTGGCTTAGTTGGTTAAAGCGCCTGTCTAGTAAACAGGAGATCCTGGGTTTCGAATCCCAGCGGTGCCTTTGACGATGCGCTTGTATGTCACAAGCCCTTGAACCCTCGCGATCATTTGCTTTTCTGAGAACTGACCACAAACGGTGAAACTGAGGTTTCCTATGCAGTTGTTTCCATTTGCAAACCATCCCTGAGCTGTTGTTGAAGGACAGTGTCCCAAGCTAACACAGTTTAACAGCAAGGCGCTGTGGCTTAGCTGGTCAAAGCGCCTGTCTTGTAAACAGGAGATCCTGGGTTCGAATCCCAGCAGTGCCTCTACCCCGTTGACTTTGCTCGTTGGGATTGTTCTTGGACAGAGAGCCTTGAGACTTTGAATCGAGTTTCGACAGAGGACATGTCTTTTCTGCCCGCAGAGTGTAAAGCATTAGTGTTGGAAATGCCCAGATGAAAAACCATCACGTGGCCTGGCCAAGCAATCACGTGGGCTCTGTGGCGCAATGGATAGCGCATTGGACTTCTAGATTGCAAAATGAGGCCATTCAAAGGTTGTGGGTTCGAGTCCCACCAGAGTCGTACCTTTTGCCGTTTTGTCAACCCCATACTGTACAGTGTTGCCCTCAGGAAACAGAAATCTTTTGAGGCCTCTTGTTCTCAACATGTTCATTTCAAATAATGTCAATGTAGTGAAAAGGCTTCAAAATGTTGTCTTTTTTGTTTACTACTACATTTGCTTACCGAAACCTCTTGGCTCTTGCACACAAGGACCGGCCGTCACCACAAAGTGGTGCCAGACTTCCTTTCTCTTCCCGCAGCTTAGATGGTCTTTGCAGCTCTTTTGAATGGAGCTCCATAAACATGTTTGACGTGGGTTCTGGGAGTCCTGCTGAACACGGCTGGCCAACAATCACCGAGGCTAGCTGGCCACCCCCCACGCAGTTGTCAACAAACTATTTCATGCTATCCAGCTTCTGGTCCACGATTTGCATCTTTTTTTCTCTAGACAGGCAGGCGCCGTGGCTTAGTTGGTTAAAGCGCCTGTCTAGTAAACAGGAGATCCTGGGTTCGAATCCCAGCGGTGCCTTTGACGATGCGCTTTGTCGCAAGCCCTTGAACCTCGCAATCATTTGCTTTTCTGAGAACTGACCACAAACGGTGAAACTGAGGTTTCCTATGCAGTTGTTTCCATTTGCAAACCATCCCTGAGCTGTTGTTGAAGGACAGTGTCCCAAGCTAACACAGTTTAACAGCAAGGCGCTGTGGCTTAGCTGGTCAAAGCGCCTGTCTTGTAAACAGGAGATCCTGGGTTCGAATCCCAGCAGTGCCTCTACCCCGTTGACTTTGCTAGTTGGGATTGTTCTTGGACAGAGAGCCTTGAGACTTTGAATCGAGTTTCGACAGGGGACATGTCTTTTCTGCCCGCAGAGTGTAAAGCATTAGTGTTGGAAATGCCCAGATGAAAAACCATCACGTGGCCTGGCCAAGCAATTACGTGGGCTCTGTGGCGCAATGGATAGCGCATTGGACTTCTAGATTGCAAAATGAGGCCATTCAAAGGTTGTGGGTTCGAGTCCCACCAGAGTCGGACCTTTTGCCGTTTTGTCAACCCCATACTGTACAGTGTTGCCCTCAGGAAACAGAAATCTTTTGAGGCCTCTTGTTCTCAACATGTTCATTTCAAATAATGTCAATGTAGTGAAAAGGCTTCAAAATGTTGTCTTTTTTGTTTACTACTACATTTGCTTACCGAAACCTCTTGGCTCTTGCACACAAGGACCGGCCGTCACCACAAAGTGGTGCCAGACTTCCTTTCTCCTTCCGCAGCTTAGATGGTCTTTGCAGCTCTTTTGAATGGAGCTCCATAAACATGTTTGACGTGGGTTCTGGGAGTCCTGCTGAACACGGCTGGCCAACAATCACCGAGGCTAGCTGGCCACCCCCCACGCAGTTGTCAACAAACTATTTCATGCTATCCAGCTTCTGGTCCACGATTTGCATCTTTTCTTTCTCTAGACGGGCAGGCGCCGTGGCTTAGTTGGTTAAAGCGCCTGTCTAGTAAACAGGAGATCCTGGGTTCCAATCCCAGCGGTGCCTTCTGACGATGCGCTTGTATGTCACAAGCCCTTGAACCCTCGCAATCATTTGCTTTTCTGAGAACTGACCACAAACGGTGAAACTGAGGTTTCCTATGCAGTTGTTTCCATTTGCAAACCATCCCTGAGCTGTTGTTGAAGGACAGTGTCCCAAGCTAACACAGTTTAACAGCAAGGCGCTGTGGCTTAGCTGGTCAAAGCGCCTGTCTTGTAAACAGGAGATCCTGGGTTCGAATCCCAGCAGTGCCTCTACCCCGTTGACTTTGCTAGTTGGGATTGTTCTTGGACAGAGAGCCTTGAGACTTTGAATCGAGTTTCGACAGGGGACATGTCTTTTCTGCCCGCAGAGTGTAAAGCATTAGTGTTGGAAATGCCCAGATGAAAAACCATCACGTGGCCTGGCCAAGCAATCACGTGGGCTCTGTGGCGCAATGGATAGCGCATTGGACTTCTAGATTGCAAAATGAGGCCATTCAAAGGTTGTGGGTTCGAGTCCCACCAGAGTCGTACCTTTTGCCGTTTTGTCAACCCCATACTGTACAGTGTTGCCCTCAGGAAACAGAAATCTTTTGAGGCCTCTTGTTCTCAACATGTTCATTTCAAATAATGTCAATGTAGTGAAAAGGCTTCAAAATGTTGTCTTTTTTGTTTACTACTACATTTGCTTACCGAAACCTCTTGGCTCTTGCACACAAGGACCGGCCGTCACCACAAAGTGGTGCCAGACTTCCTTTCTCTTCCCGCAGCTTAGATGGTCTTTGCAGCTCTTTTGAATGGAGCTCCATAAACATGTTTGACGTGGGTTCTGGGAGTCCTGCTGAACACGGCTGGCCAACAATCACCGAGGCTAGCTGGCCACCCCCCACGCAGTTGTCAACAAACTATTTCATGCTATCCAGCTTCTGGTCCACGATTTGCATCTTTTTTTCTCTAGACAGGCAGGCGCCGTGGCTTAGTTGGTTAAAGCGCCTGTCTAGTAAACAGGAGATCCTGGGTTCGAATCCCAGCGGTGCCTTTGACGATGCGCTTGTATGTCACAAGCCCTTGAACCCTCGCAATCATTTGCTTTTCTGAGAACTGACCACAAACGGTGAAACTGAGGTTTCCTATGCAGTTGTTTCCATTTGCAAACCATCCCTGAGCTGTTGTTGAAGGACAGTGTCCCAAGCTAACACAGTTTAACAGCAAGGCGCTGTGGCTTAGCTGGTCAAAGCGCCTGTCTTGTAAACAGGAGATCCTGGGTTCGAATCCCAGCAGTGCCTCTACCCCGTTGACTTTGCTCGTTGGGATTGTTCTTGGACAGAGAACCTTGAGACTTTGAATCGAGTTTCGACAGAGGACATGTCTTTTCTGCCCGCAGAGTGTAAAGCATTAGTGTTGGAAATGCCCAGATGAAAAACCATCACGTGGCCTGGCCAAGCAATCACGTGGGCTCTGTGGCGCAATGGATAGCGCATTGGACTTCTAGATTGCAAAATGAGGCCATTCAAAGGTTGTGGGTTCGAGTCCCACCAGAGTCGTACCTTTTGCCGTTTTGTCAACCCCATACTGTACAGTGTTGCCCTCAGGAAACAGAAATCTTTTGAGGCCTCTTGTTCTCAACATGTTCATTTCAAATAATGTCAATGTAGTGAAAAGGCTTCAAAATGTTGTCTTTTTTGTTTACTACTACATTTGCTTACCGAAACCTCTTGGCTCTTGCACACAAGGACCGGCCGTCACCACAAAGTGGTGCCAGACTTCCTTTCTCTTCCGCAGCTTAGATGGTCTTTGCAGCTCTTTTGAATGGAGCTCCATAAACATGTTTGACGTGGGTTCTGGGAGTCCTGCTGAACACGGCTGGCCAACAATCACCGAGGCTAGCTGGCCACCCCCCACGCAGTTGTCAACAAACTATTTCATGCTATCCAGCTTCTGGTCCACGATTTGCATCTTTTTTTCTCTTAGACAGGCAGGCGCCGTGGCTTAGTTGGTTAAAGCGCCTGTCTAGTAAACAGGAGATCCTGGGTTCGAATCCCAGCGGTGCCTTTGACGATGCGCTTTGTCGCAAGCCCTTGAACCTCGCAATCATTTGCTTTTCTGAGAACTGACCACAAACGGTGAAACTGAGGTTTCCTATGCAGTTGTTTCCATTTGCAAACCATCCCTGAGCTGTTGTTGAAGGACAGTGTCCCAAGCTAACACAGTTTAACAGCAAGGCGCTGTGGCTTAGCTGGTCAAAGCGCCTGTCTTGTAAACAGGAGATCCTGGGTTCGAATCCCAGCAGTGCCTCTACCCCGTTGACTTTGCTAGTTGGGATTGTTCTTGGACAGAGAGCCTTGAGACTTTGAATCGAGTTTCGACAGGGGACATGTCTTTTCTGCCCGCAGAGTGTAAAGCATTAGTGTTGGAAATGCCCAGATGAAAAACCATCACGTGGCCTGGCCAAGCAATCACGTGGGCTCTGTGGCGCAATGGATAGCGCATTGGACTTCTAGATTGCAAAATGAGGCCATTCAAAGGTTGTGGGTTCGAGTCCCACCAGAGTCGTACCTTTTGCCGTTTTGTCAACCCCATACTGTACAGTGTTGCCCTCAGGAAACAGAAATCTTTTGAGGCCTCTTGTTCTCAACATGTTCATTTCAAATAATGTCAATGTAGTGAAAAGGCTTCAAAATGTTGTCTTTTTTGTTTACTACTACATTTGCTTACCGAAACCTCTTGGCTCTTGCACACAAGGACCGGCCGTCACCACAAAGTGGTGCCAGACTTCCTTTCTCCTTCCGCAGCTTAGATGGTCTTTGCAGCTCTTTTGAATGGAGCTCCATAAACATGTTTGACGTGGGTTCTGGGAGTCCTGCTGAACACGGCTGGCCAACAATCACCGAGGCTAGCTGGCCACCCCCCACGCAGTTGTCAACAAACTATTTCATGCTATCCAGCTTCTGGTCCACGATTTGCATCTTTTTTTCTCTAGACAGGCAGGCGCCGTGGCTTAGTTGGTTAAAGCGCCTGTCTAGTAAACAGGAGATCCTGGGTTCGAATCCCAGCGGTGCCTTTGACGATGCGCTTTGTCGCAAGCCCTTGAACCTCGCAATCATTTGCTTTTCTGAGAACTGACCACAAACGGTGAAACTGAGGTTTCCTATGCAGTTGTTTCCATTTGCAAACCATCCCTGAGCTGTTGTTGAAGGACAGTGTCCCAAGCTAACACAGTTTAACAGCAAGGCGCTGTGGCTTAGCTGGTCAAAGCGCCTGTCTTGTAAACAGGAGATCCTGGGTTCGAATCCCAGCAGTGCCTCTACCCCGTTGACTTTGCTAGTTGGGATTGTTCTTGGACAGAGAGCCTTGAGACTTTGAATCGAGTTTCGACAGGGGACATGTCTTTTCTGCCCGCAGAGTGTAAAGCATTAGTGTTGGAAATGCCCAGATGAAAAACCATCACGTGGCCTGGCCAAGCAATCACGTGGGCTCTGTGGCGCAATGGATAGCGCATTGGACTTCTAGATTGCAAAATGAGGCCATTCAAAGGTTGTGGGTTCGAGTCCCACCAGAGTCGTACCTTTTGCCGTTTTGTCAACCCCATACTGTACAGTGTTGCCCTCAGGAAACAGAAATCTTTTGAGGCCTCTTGTTCTCAACATGTTCATTTCAAATAATGTCAATGTAGTGAAAAGGCTTCAAAATGTTGTCTTTTTTGTTTACTACTACATTTGCTTACCGAAACCTCTTGGCTCTTGCACACAAGGACCGGCCGTCACCACAAAAGCTGGTGCCAGACTTCCTTTCTCTTCCCGCAGCTTAGATGGTCTTTGCAGCTCTTTTGAATGGGAGCTCCATAAACATGTTTGACGTGGGTTCTGGGAGTCCTGCTGAACACGGCTGGCCAACAATCACCGAGGCTAGCTGGCCACCCCCCACGCAGTTGTCAACAAACTCATTCCATGCTGTCCAGCTTCTGGTCCAGCGATTTGCATCTTTTTTTTCTCTCGAGACAGGCAGGCGCCGTGGCTTAGTTGGTTAAAGCGCCTGTCTAGTAAACAGGAGATCCTGGTTTCAAATCCCAGCGGTGCCTTCGACCACTGCGCTTGTATGTCACAAGCCCTTGAACCGCTCACGTCGTATTTGCTTTTCTGAGAACTGACCACAAACGGTGAAACTGAGGTTTCCTATGCAGTTGTTTCCATTTGCGGAACCGTCCCTGAGCTGCTTGTTTGAAGGGGCCAGTGTCCCAGAGCCTGTAGCACAGTTCGACAGCGAGGCGCTCTGGCTTAGCCTGGTCAAAGCGCCTGTCTTGTAAACAGGAAATCCTGGGTTGGAATCCCAGCAGTGCCTTGACCCCGTTGACTTTGCTCGTTGGGATTGTTCTTGGACAGAGAACCTTGAGACTTTGAATCGAGTTTCGACAGAGGACATGTCTTTTCTGCCGCAGAGTTAAAGCATTAGTGTTGGAAATGCCCAGATGAAAAACCATCACGTGGCCTGGCCAAAGCAAATCACGTGGGCTCTGTGGCGCAATGGATAGCGCATTGGACTTCTAGATTGCAAAATGAGGCCATTCAAAGGTTGTGGGTTCGAGTCCCACCAGAGTCGGACCTTTTGCCGTTTTGTCAACCCCATACTGTACAGTGTTGCCCTCAGGAAACAGAAATCTTTTGAGGCCTCTTGTTCTCAACATGTTCATTTCAAATAATGTCAATGTAGTGAAAAGGCTTCAAAATGTTGTCTTTTTTGTTTACTACTACATTTGCTTACCGAAAACCTCTTGGCTCTTGCACACAAGGACCGGCCGTCACCACAAAGTGGTGCCAGACTTCCTTTCTCTTCCCGCAGCTTAGATGGTCTTTGCAGCTCTTTTGAATGGAGCTCCATAAACATGTTTGACGTGGGTTCTGTAGTCCTGCTGAGCATCGGCTGGCGCAACAATCACCGAGGCTAGCTGGCCACCCCCCACGCAGTTGGCAAACAACTAATCTCAGTGCTATCCAGCTTCTGGTCCACGATTTGCATCTTTTTTTCTGCTGTGGCGCCGTGGCTTAGTTGGTTAAAAGCGCCTGTCTAGTAATACAGGAGATCCTGGGTTCGGAATCCCAGCGGTGCCTTCTACCATGCGCTTTGTCCGAAGCCCTCTGACCTCGCAATCATTTGCGTTTCCGAATGAACTCACAAACGGTGAAACTCTAGGTTTCCTAATGCAGTTGTTTCCATTTGCAACACCATCCCTGAGCTGTTGTTGAAGGACAGTCTCCCGCTAAGCGACAGTTTGAGACAGCAAAGCGCTGTGGCTGAGCTGGTCGAAGCGCCCTGTCTTTGTGAACAGGAGATCCTGGGTTCCAGAATTCTAGCCAGGGCCTCTTACCCCGTTGACTTTGCTCGCTGGGATTGTTCTTGGAACAGAGAGCCTTGAGACTTTGAATCGAGTTTCGACAGGGGACGATGTCTTTTCTGCCCGCAGAGTGTAAGCATTAGTGTTGGAAATGCCCAGATGAAAAACCATCACGTGGCCTGGCCAAGCAATTACGTGGGCTCTGTGGCGCAATGGATAGCGCATTGGACTTCTAGATTGCAAAATGAGGCCATTCAAAGGTTGTGGGTTCGAGTCCCACCAGAGTCGTACCTTTTGCCGTTTTGTCAACCCCATACTGTACAGTGTTGCCTCAGGAAACAGAAATCTTTTGAGGCCTCTTGTTCTCAACATGTTCATTTCAAATAATGTTAATGTAGTGAAAAGGCTTCAAAATGTTGTCTTTTTGTTTACTACTACATTTGCTTACCGAAACCTCTTGGCTCTTGCACACAAGGGACCGGCCGTCACCACAAAGTGGTGCCAGACTTCCTTTCTCCTTCCGCAGCTTAGATGGTCTTTGCAGCTCTTTTGAATGGAGCTCCATAAACATGTTTGACGTGGGTTCTGGGAGTCCTGCTGAACACGGCTGGCCAACAATCACCGAGGCTAGCTGGCCACCCCCCACGCAGTTGTCAACAAACTATTTCATGCTATCCAGCTTCTGGTCCACGATTTGCATCTTTTCTTTCTCTAGACAGGCAGGCGCCGTGGCTTAGTTGGTTAAAGCGCCTGTCTAGTAAACAGGAGATCCTGGGTTCGAATCCCAGCGGTGCCTTTGACGATGCGCTTGTATGTCACAAGCCCTTGAACCCTCGCAATCATTTGCTTTTCTGAGAACTGACCACAAACGGTGAAACTGAGGTTTCCTATGCAGTTGTTTCCATTTGCAAACCATCCCTGAGCTGTTGTTGAAGGACAGTGTCCCAAGCTAACACAGTTTAACAGCAAGGCGCTGTGGCTTAGCTGGTCAAAGCGCCTGTCTTGTAAACAGGAGATCCTGGGTTCGAATCCCAGCAGTGCCTCTACCCCGTTGACTTTGCTAGTTGGGATTGTTCTTGGACAGAGAACCTTGAGACTTTGAATCGAGTTTCGACAGAGGACATGTCTTTTCTGCCCGCAGAGTGTAAAGCATTAGTGTTGGAAATGCCCAGATGAAAAACCATCACGTGGCCTGGCCAAGCAATCACGTGGGCTCTGTGGCGCAATGGATAGCGCATTGGACTTCTAGATTGCAAAATGAGGCCATTCAAAGGTTGTGGGTTCGAGTCCCACCAGAGTCGTACCTTTTGCCGTTTTGTCAACCCCATACTGTACAGTGTTGCCCTCAGGAAACAGAAATCTTTTGAGGCCTCTTGTTCTCAACATGTTCATTTCAAATAATGTCAATGTAGTGAAAAGGCTTCAAAATGTTGTCTTTTTTGTTTACTACTACATTTGCTTACCGAAACCTCTTGGCTCTTGCACACAAGGACCGGCCGTCACCACAAAGTGGTGCCAGACTTCCTTTCTCTTCCCGCAGCTTAGATGGTCTTTGCAGCTCTTTTGAATGGAGCTCCATAAACATGTTTGACGTGGGTTCTGGGAGTCCTGCTGAACACGGCTGGCCAACAATCACCGAGGCTAGCTGGCCACCCCCCACGCAGTTGTCAACAAACTATTTCATGCTATCCAGCTTCTGGTCCACGATTTGCATCTTTTTTTCTCTAGACAGGCAGGCGCCGTGGCTTAGTTGGTTAAAGCGCCTGTCTAGTAAACAGGAGATCCTGGGTTCGAATCCCAGCGGTGCCTTTGACGATGCGCTTTGTCGCAAGCCCTTGAACCTCGCAATCATTTGCTTTTCTGAGAACTGACCACAAACGGTGAAACTGAGGTTTCCTATGCAGTTGTTTCCATTTGCAAACCATCCCTGAGCTGTTGTTGAAGGACAGTGTCCCAAGCTAACACAGTTTAACAGCAAGGCGCTGTGGCTTAGCTGGTCAAAGCGCCTGTCTTGTAAACAGGAGATCCTGGGTTCGAATCCCAGCAGTGCCTCTACCCCGTTGACTTTGCTAGTTGGGATTGTTCTTGGACAGAGAGCCTTGAGACTTTGAATCGAGTTTCGACAGGGGACATGTCTTTTCTGCCCGCAGAGTGTAAAGCATTAGTGTTGGAAATGCCCAGATGAAAAACCATCACGTGGCCTGGCCAAGCAATCACGTGGGCTCTGTGGCGCAATGGATAGCGCATTGGACTTCTAGATTGCAAAATGAGGCCATTCAAAGGTTGTGGGTTCGAGTCCCACCAGAGTCGTACCTTTTGCCGTTTTGTCAACCCCATACTGTACAGTGTTGCCCTCAGGAAACAGAAATCTTTTGAGGCCTCTTGTTCTCAACATGTTCATTTCAAATAATGTCAATGTAGTGAAAAGGCTTCAAAATGTTGTCTTTTTTGTTTACTACTACATTTGCTTACCGAAACCTCTTGGCTCTTGCACACAAGGACCGGCCGTCACCACAAAGTGGTGCCAGACTTCCTTTCTCCTTCCCGCAGCTTAGATGGTCTTTGCAGCTCTTTTGAATGGAGCTCCATAAACATGTTTGACGTGGGTTCTGGGAGTCCTGCTGAACACGGCTGGCCAACAATCACCGAGGCTAGCTGGCCACCCCCCACGCAGTTGTCAACAAACTATTTCATGCTATCCAGCTTCTGGTCCACGATTTGCATCTTTTCTTTCTCTAGACAGGCAGGCGCCGTGGCTTAGTTGGTTAAAGCGCCTGTCTAGTAAACAGGAGATCCTGGGTTTCAAATCCCAGCGGTGCCTTCTGACGGATGCGCTTGTATGTCACAAGCCCTTGAACCCTCGCAATCATTTGCTTTTCTGAGAACTGACCACAAACGGTGAAACTGAGGTTTCCTATGCAGTTGTTTCCATTTGCAAACCATCCCTGAGCTGTTGTTGAAGGACAGTATCCCAAGCTAACACAGTTTAACAGCAAGGTGCTGTGGCTTAGCTGGTTAAAGCGCCTGTCTTGATAAACAGGAGATCCTGGGTTCAAATCCCAGCGGTGCCTTTGACGATGCGCTTTGTCGCAAGCCCTTGAACCCTCGCAATCATTTGCTTTTCTGAGAACTGACCACAAACGGTGAAACTGAGGTTTCCTATGCAGTTGTTTCCATTTGCAAACCATCCCTGAGCTGTTGTTGAAGGACAGTGTCCCAAGCTAACACAGTTTAACAGCAAGGCGCTGTGGCTTAGCTGGTCAAAGCGCCTGTCTTGTAAACAGGAGATCCTGGGTTCGAATCCCAGCAGTGCCTCTACCCCGTTGACTTTGCTCGTTGGGATTGTTCTTGGACAGAGAACCTTGAGACTTTGAATCGAGTTTCGACAGAGGACATGTCTTTTCTGCCCGCAGAGTGTAAAGCATTAGTGTTGGAAATGCCCAGATGAAAAACCATCACGTGGCCTGGCCAAGCAATCACGTGGGCTCTGTGGCGCAATGGATAGCGCATTGGACTTCTAGATTGCAAAATGAGGCCATTCAAAGGTTGTGGGTTCGAGTCCCACCAGAGTCGTACCTTTTGCCGTTTTGTCAACCCCATACTGTACAGTGTTGCCCTCAGGAAACAGAAATCTTTTGAGGCCTCTTGTTCTCAACATGTTCATTTCAAATAATGTCAATGTAGTGAAAAGGCTTCAAAATGTTGTCTTTTTTGTTTACTACTACATTTGCTTACCGAAACCTCTTGGCTCTTGCACACAAGGACCGGCCGTCACCACAAAGTGGTGCCAGACTTCCTTTCTCTTCCCGCAGCTTAGATGGTCTTTGCAGCTCTTTTGAATGGAGCTCCATAAACATGTTTGACGTGGGTTCTGGGAGTCCTGCTGAACACGGCTGGCCAACAATCACCGAGGCTAGCTGGCCACCCCCCACGCAGTTGTCAACAAACTATTTCATGCTATCCAGCTTCTGGTCCACGATTTGCATCTTTTTTTCTCTAGACAGGCAGGCGCCGTGGCTTAGTTGGTTAAAGCGCCTGTCTAGTAAACAGGAGATCCTGGGTTCGAATCCCAGCAGTGCCTTTGACGATGCGCTTTGTCGCAAGCCCTTGAACCTTCGCAATCATTTGCTTTTCTGAGAACTGACCACAAACGGTGAAACTGAGGTTTCCTATGCAGTTGTTTCCATTTGCAAACCATCCCTGAGCTGTTGTTGAAGGACAGTGTCCCCAAGCTTAACACAGTTTAACAGCAAGGCGCTGTGGCTTAGCTGGTCAGAGCGTGTCTTGTAAACAGGAGATCCTGGGGCTCGAATCCCAGCCGTGCCTCTACCCCGTTTAGCTTCTGCTTGTTGGGATTGTTCTTCGAGCGAGAGACATGAGACTTTGAAAATCAGTTTCCACAGAGGACAGGTCTTTTCTGCCCGCAGCAGTGAAGCATTAGTGTTGGAAATGCCCAGATGAAAAACCATCACGTGGCCTGGCCAAGCAATTCACGTGGGCTCTGTGGCGCAATGGATAGCGCATTGGACTTCTAGATTGCAAAATGAGGCCATTCAAAGGTTGTGGGTTCGAGTCCCACCAGAGTCGGACCTTTTGCCGTTTTGTCAACCCCATACTGTACAGTGTTGCCCTCAGGAAACAGAAATCTTTTGAGGCCTCTTGTTCTCAACATGTTCATTTCAAATAATGTCAATGTAGTGAAAAGGCTTCAAAATGTTGTCTTTTTTGTTTACTACTACATTTGCTTACCGAAACCTCTTGGCTCTTGCACACAAGGACCGGCCGTCACCACAAAGTGGTGCCAGACTTCCTTTCTCCTTCCGCAGCTTAGATGGTCTTTGCAGCTCTTTTGAATGGAGCTCCATAAACATGTTTGACGTGGGTTCTGGGAGTCCTGCTGAACACGGCTGGCCAACAATCACCGAGGCTAGCTGGCCACCCCCCACGCAGTTGTCAACAAACTATTTCATGCTATCCAGCTTCTGGTCCACGATTTGCATCTTTTTTTCTCTAGACAGGCAGGCGCCGTGGCTTAGTTGGTTAAAGCGCCTGTCTAGTAAACAGGAGATCCTGGGTTCAAATCCCAGCGGTGCCTTTGACGATGCGCTTGTATGTCACAAGCCCTTGAACCCTCGCAATCATTTGCTTTTCTGAGAACTGACCACAAACGGTGAAACTGAGGTTTCCTATGCAGTTGTTTCCATTTGCAAACCATCCCTGAGCTGTTGTTGAAGGACAGTGTCCCAAGCTAACACAGTTTAACAGCAAGGCGCTGTGGCTTAGCTGGTCAAAGCGCCTGTCTTGTAAACAGGAGATCCTGGGTTCGAATCCCAGCAGTGCCTCTACCCCGTTGACTTTGCTAGTTGGGATTGTTCTTGGACAGAGAGCCTTGAGACTTTGAATCGAGTTTCGACAGAGGACATGTCTTTTCTGCCCGCAGAGTGTAAAGCATTAGTGTTGGAAATGCCCAGATGAAAAACCATCACGTGGCCTGGCCAAGCAATCACGTGGGCTCTGTGGCGCAATGGATAGCGCATTGGACTTCTAGATTGCAAAATGAGGCCATTCAAAGGTTGTGGGTTCGAGTCCCACCAGAGTCGTACCTTTTGCCGTTTTGTCAACCCCATACTGTACAGTGTTGCCCTCAGGAAACAGAAATCTTTTGAGGCCTCTTGTTCTCAACATGTTCATTTCAAATAATGTCAATGTAGTGAAAAGGCTTCAAAATGTTGTCTTTTTTGTTTACTACTACATTTGCTTACCGAAACCTCTTGGCTCTTGCACACAAGGACCGGCCGTCACCACAAAGTGGTGCCAGACTTCCTTTCTCTTCCCGCAGCTTAGATGGTCTTTGCAGCTCTTTTGAATGGAGCTCCATAAACATGTTTGACGTGGGTTCTGGGAGTCCTGCTGAACACGGCTGGCCAACAATCACCGAGGCTAGCTGGCCACCCCCCACGCAGTTGTCAACAAACTATTTCATGCTATCCAGCTTCTGGTCCACGATTTGCATCTTTTTTTTCTCTAGACAGGCAGGCGCCGTGGCTTAGTTGGTTAAAGCGCGTGTCTAGTAAACAGGAGATCCTGGGTTCGAATCCCAGCGGTGCCTTCTGACGATGCGCTTTGTCGCAAGCCCTTGAACCTCGCAATCATTTGCGTTTTCTGAGAACTGACCACAAACGGTGAAACGGTGAATGGAGCTCCATAAACATGTTTGACGTGGGGTTCTGCAAGTCCTGCTGAACACGGCTGGCCAGCAATCACCGAGGCTAGCTGGCCACCCCCCATGCAGTTGTCAACAAACTATTTCATGCTATCCAGCTTCTGGTCCACAATTTGCATCTTTTTTTCTCTAGACGGGCAGGCGCCGTGGCTTAGTTGGTTAAAGCGCCTGTCTAGTAAACAGGAGATCCTGGGTTCGAATCCCAGCGGTGCCTTTGACGATGCGCTTGTATGTCACAAGCCCTTGAACCCTCGCAATCATTTGCTTTTCTGAGAACTGACCACAAACGGTGAAACTGAGGTTTCCTATGCAGTTGTTTCCATTTGCAAACCATCCCTGAGCTGTTGTTGAAGGACAGTGTCCCAAGCTAACACAGTTTAACAGCAAGGCGCTGTGGCTTAGCTGGTCAAAGCGCCTGTCTTGTAAACAGGAGATCCTGGGTTCGAATCCCAGCAGTGCCTCTACCCCGTTGACTTTGCTCGTTGGGATTGTTCTTGGACAGAGAACCTTGAGACTTTGAATCGAGTTTCGACAGAGGACATGTCTTTTCTGCCCGCAGAGTGTAAAGCATTAGTGTTGGAAATGCCCAGATGAAAAACCATCACGTGGCCTGGCCAAGCAATCACGTGGGCTCTGTGGCGCAATGGATAGCGCATTGGACTTCTAGATTGCAAAATGAGGCCATTCAAAGGTTGTGGGTTCGAGTCCCACCAGAGTCGTACCTTTTGCCGTTTTGTCAACCCCATACTGTACAGTGTTGCCCTCAGGAAACAGAAATCTTTTGAGGCCTCTTGTTCTCAACATGTTCATTTCAAATAATGTCAATGTAGTGAAAAGGCTTCAAAATGTTGTCTTTTTTGTTTACTACTACATTTGCTTACCGAAACCTCTTGGCTCTTGCACACAAGGACCGGCCGTCACCACAAAGTGGTGCCAGACTTCCTTTCTCTTCCCGCAGCTTAGATGGTCTTTGCAGCTCTTTTGAATGGAGCTCCATAAACATGTTTGACGTGGGTTCTGGGAGTCCTGCTGAACACGGCTGGCCAACAATCACCGAGGCTAGCTGGCCACCCCCCACGCAGTTGTCAACAAACTATTTCATGCTATCCAGCTTCTGGTCCACGATTTGCATCTTTTTTTCTCTAGACAGGCAGGCGCCGTGGCTTAGTTGGTTAAAGCGCCTGTCTAGTAAACAGGAGATCCTGGGTTCGAATCCCAGCGGTGCCTTTGACGATGCGCTTTGTCGCAAGCCCTTGAACCTCGCAATCATTTGCTTTTCTGAGAACTGACCACAAACGGTGAAACTGAGGTTTCCTATGCAGTTGTTTCCATTTGCAAACCATCCCTGAGCTGTTGTTGAAGGACAGTGTCCCAAGCTAACACAGTTTAACAGCAAGGCGCTGTGGCTTAGCTGGTCAAAGCGCCTGTCTTGTAAACAGGAGATCCTGGGTTCGAATCCCAGCAGTGCCTCTACCCCGTTGACTTTGCTAGTTGGGATTGTTCTTGGACAGAGAGCCTTGAGACTTTGAATCGAGTTTCGACAGGGGACATGTCTTTTCTGCCCGCAGAGTGTAAAGCATTAGTGTTGGAAATGCCCAGATGAAAAACCATCACGTGGCCTGGCCAAGCAATCACGTGGGCTCTGTGGCGCAATGGATAGCGCATTGGACTTCTAGATTGCAAAATGAGGCCATTCAAAGGTTGTGGGTTCGAGTCCCACCAGAGTCGTACCTTTTGCCGTTTTGTCAACCCCATACTGTACAGTGTTGCCCTCAGGAAACAGAAATCTTTTGAGGCCTCTTGTTCTCAACATGTTCATTTCAAATAATGTCAATGTAGTGAAAAGGCTTCAAAATGTTGTCTTTTTTGTTTACTACTACATTTGCTTACCGAAACCTCTTGGCTCTTGCACACAAGGACCGGCCGTCACCACAAAGTGGTGCCAGACTTCCTTTCTCTTCCCGCAGCTTAGATGGTCTTTGCAGCTCTTTTGAATGGAGCTCCATAAACATGTTTGACGTGGGTTCTGGGAGTCCTGCTGAACACGGCTGGCCAACAATCACCGAGGCTAGCTGGCCACCCCCCACGCAGTTGTCAACAAACTATTTCATGCTATCCAGCTTCTGGTCCACGATTTGCATCTTTTTTTTCTCTAGACAGGCAGGCGCCGTGGCTTAGTTGGTTAAAGCGCCTGTCTAGTAAACAGGAGATCCTGGGTTTCGAATCCCAGCGGTGCCTTCGACGATGCGCTTGTATGTCACAAGCCCTTGAACCCTCGCAATCATTTGCTTTTCTGAGAACTGACCACAAACGGTGAAACTGAGGTTTCCTATGCAGTTGTTTCCATTTGCAAACCATCCCTGAGCTGTTGTTGAAGGACAGTGTCCCAAGCTAACACAGTTTAACAGCAAGGCGCTGTGGCTTAGCTGGTCAAAGCGCCTGTCTTGTAAACAGGAGATCCTGGGTTCGAATCCCAGCAGTGCCTCTACCCCGTTGACTTTGCTAGTTGGGATTGTTCTTGGACAGAGAGCCTTGAGACTTTGAATCGAGTTTCGACAGGGGACATGTCTTTTCTGCCCGCAGAGTGTAAAGCATTAGTGTTGGAAATGCCCAGATGAAAAACCATCACGTGGCCTGGCCAAGCAATCACGTGGGCTCTGTGGCGCAATGGATAGCGCATTGGACTTCTAGATTGCAAAATGAGGCCATTCAAAGGTTGTGGGTTCGAGTCCCACCAGAGTCGTACCTTTTGCCGTTTTGTCAACCCCATACTGTACAGTGTTGCCCTCAGGAAACAGAAATCTTTTGAGGCCTCTTGTTCTCAACATGTTCATTTCAAATAATGTCAATGTAGTGAAAAGGCTTCAAAATGTTGTCTTTTTTGTTTACTACTACATTTGCTTACCGAAACCTCTTGGCTCTTGCACACAAGGACCGGCCGTCACCACAAAGTGGTGCCAGACTTCCTTTCTCTTCCCGCAGCTTAGATGGTCTTTGCAGCTCTTTTGAATGGAGCTCCATAAACATGTTTGACGTGGGTTCTGGGAGTCCTGCTGAACACGGCTGGCCAACAATCACCGAGGCTAGCTGGCCACCCCCCACGCAGTTGTCAACAAACTATTTCATGCTATCCAGCTTCTGGTCCACGATTTGCATCTTTTTTTCTCTAGACAGGCAGGCGCCGTGGCTTAGTTGGTTAAAGCGCCTGTCTAGTAAACAGGAGATCCTGGGTTCGAATCCCAGCGGTGCCTTTGACGATGCGCTTGTATGTCACAAGCCCTTGAACCCTCGCAATCATTTGCTTTTCTGAGAACTGACCACAAACGGTGAAACTGAGGTTTCCTATGCAGTTGTTTCCATTTGCAAACCATCCCTGAGCTGTTGTTGAAGGACAGTGTCCCAAGCTAACACAGTTTAACAGCAAGGCGCTGTGGCTTAGCTGGTCAAAGCGCCTGTCTTGTAAACAGGAGATCCTGGGTTCGAATCCCAGCAGTGCCTCTACCCCGTTGACTTTGCTAGTTGGGATTGTTCTTGGACAGAGAGCCTTGAGACTTTGAATCGAGTTTCGACAGGGGACATGTCTTTTCTGCCCGCAGAGTGTAAAGCATTAGTGTTGGAAATGCCCAGATGAAAAACCATCACGTGGCCTGGCCAAGCAATCACGTGGGCTCTGTGGCGCAATGGATAGCGCATTGGACTTCTAGATTGCAAAATGAGGCCATTCAAAGGTTGTGGGTTCGAGTCCCACCAGAGTCGTACCTTTTGCCGTTTTGTCAACCCCATACTGTACAGTGTTGCCCTCAGGAAACAGAAATCTTTTGAGGCCTCTTGTTCTCAACATGTTCATTTCAAATAATGTCAATGTAGTGAAAAGGCTTCAAAATGTTGTCTTTTTTGTTTACTACTACATTTGCTTACCGAAACCTCTTGGCTCTTGCACACAAGGACCGGCCGTCACCACAAAGTGGTGCCAGACTTCCTTTCTCTTCCCGCAGCTTAGATGGTCTTTGCAGCTCTTTTGAATGGAGCTCCATAAACATGTTTGACGTGGGTTCTGGGAGTCCTGCTGAACACGGCTGGCCAACAATCACCGAGGCTAGCTGGCCACCCCCCACGCAGTTGTCAACAAACTATTTCATGCTATCCAGCTTCTGGTCCACGATTTGCATCTTTTTTTCTCTAGACAGGCAGGCGCCGTGGCTTAGTTGGTTAAAGCGCCTGTCTAGTAAACAGGAGATCCTGGGTTCGAATCCCAGCGGTGCCTTTGACGATGCGCTTTGTCGCAAGCCCTTGAACCTCGCAATCATTTGCTTTTCTGAGAACTGACCACAAACGGTGAAACTGAGGTTTCCTATGCAGTTGTTTCCATTTGCAAACCATCCCTGAGCTGTTGTTGAAGGACAGTGTCCCAAGCTAACACAGTTTAACAGCAAGGCGCTGTGGCTTAGCTGGTCAAAGCGCCTGTCTTGTAAACAGGAGATCCTGGGTTTGGAATCCCAGCAGGTGCCTCTACCCCGTTGACTTTGCTAGTTGGGATTGTTCTTGGACAGAGAGCCTTGAGACTTTGAATCGAGTTTCGAACAGGGGACATGTCTTTTCTGCCCGCAGAGTGTAAAGCATTAGTGTTGGAAATGCCCAGATGAAAAACCATCACGTGGCCTGGCCAAGCAATAAACGTGGGCTCTGTGGCGCAACTGCGCTATAGCGCATTGGACTTCTACGATTGCAAAATGAAGCCATTCAAAGGTTGTGGGTTCAAGTTCCCACCAAGTTCGTACCTTTTGCCGTTTTGTCAACCCCATACTGTACAGTGTTGCCCTCAGGAAACAGAAATCTTTTGAGGCCTCTTGTTCTCAACATGTTCATTTCAAATAATGTCAATGTAGTGAAAAGGCTTCAAAATGTTGTCTTTTTTGTTTACTTACTACATTTGCTTACCGAAACCTCTTGGCTCTTGCACACAAGGAGCGGCCGTCACCACAAAGTGGTGCCAGACTTCCTTTCTCTTCCCGCAGCTTAGATGGTCTTTCCAGCCTCTTTTGAATGGAGCTCCAATCAACATGTTTGACGTGGGTTCTGGGAGTCCTGCTCAACACGGCTGGCCAACAATCACCGAGGCTCAGCTGGCCATCCCCCACGCAGTTTGTCAACAAACTATTTCATGCTATCCAGCTTCTGGTCCACGATTTGCATCTTTTTTCTCTAGACAGGCAGGCGCCGTGGCTTAGTTGGTTAAAGCGCCTGTCTGGTGAACAGGAGATCCTGGGTTCGAATCCCAGCAGTGCCTTGACGATGCGCTTTGTCGCAAGCCCTTGAACCCTCGCAATCATTTGCTTTTCTGAGAACTGACCACAAACGGTGAAACTGAGGTTTCCTATGCAGTTGTTTCCATTTGCAAACCATCCCTGAGCTGTTGTTGAAGGACAGTGTCCCAAGCTAACACAGTTTAACAGCAAGGCGCTGTGGCTTAGCTGGTCAAAGCGCCTGTCTTGTAAACAGGAGATCCTGGGCTCGAATCCCAGCGGTGCCTCTACCCCGTTGACTTTGCTTGTTGGGATTGTTCTTCGACAGAGAGACATGAGACTTTGAAAATCGAGTTTCGACAGAGGACAGGTCTTTTCTGCCCGCAGAGTAAAGCATTAGTGTTGGAAATGCCCAGATGAAAAACCATCACGTGGCCTGGCCAAACAATCACGTGGGCTCTGTGGCGCAATGGATAGCGCATTGGACTTCTAGATTGCAAAATGAGGCCATTCAAAGGTTGTGGGTTCGAGTCCCACCAGAGTCGTACCTTTTGCCGTTTTGTCAACCCCATACTGTACAGTGTTGCCCTCAGGAAACAGAAATCTTTTGAGGCCTCTTGTTCTCAACATGTTCATTTCAAATAATGTCAATGTAGTGAAAAGGCTTCAAAATGTTGTCTTTTTTGTTTACTACTACATTTGCTTACCGAAACCTCTTGGCTCTTGCACACAAGGACCGGCCGTCACCACAAAGTGGTGCCAGACTTCCTTTCTCTTCCCGCAGCTTAGATGGTCTTTGCAGCTCTTTTGAATGGAGCTCCATAAACATGTTTGACGTGGGTTCTGGGAGTCCTGCTGAACACGGCTGGCCAACAATCACCGAGGCTAGCTGGCCACCCCCCACGCAGTTGTCAACAAACTATTTCATGCTATCCAGCTTCTGGTCCACGATTTGCATCTTTTTTTCTCTAGACAGGCAGGCGCCGTGGCTTAGTTGGTTAAAGCGCCTGTCTCAGTAAACAGGAGATCCTGGGTTCAAATCCCAGCGGTGCCTTTGACGAATGCGCTTGTATGTCACAAGCCCTTGAACCCTCGCAATCATTTGCTTTTCTGAGAACTGACCACAAACGGTGAAACTGAGGTTTCCTATGCAGTTGTTTCCATTTGCAAACCATCCCTGAGCTGTTGTTGAAGGACAGTGTCCCAAGCTAACACAGTTTAACAGCAAGGCGCTGTGGCTTAGCTGGTCAAAGCGCCTGTCTTGTAAACAGGAGATCCTGGGTTCGAATCCCAGCGGTGCCTTTGACGATGCGCTTTGTCGCAAGCCCTTGAACCCTCGCAATCATTTGCTTTTCTGAGAACTGACCACAAACGGTGAAACTGAGGTTTCCTATGCTGTTGTTTCTATTTGCAAACCATCCCTGAACTGTTGTTGAGGGACAGTGTCCCAAGCTAACACAGTTTAACAGCAAGGCGCTGTGGCTTAGCTGGGTCCAAGCGCCTGCTCTTGTAGACAGGAGATCCTGGGTTCGAATCCCAGCAGTGCCTCTACCCCGTTGACTTTGCTCGTTGGGATTGTTCTTGGACAGAGAGACCTTGAGACTTTGAATCGAGTTTCGACAGAGGACATGTCTTTTCTGCCCGCAGAGTGTAAAGCATTAGTGTTGGAAATGCCCAGACCGGAAACCAGCCACGTGCCCTGGCCAAGCAATCACGTGGGCTCTGTGGCGCAATGGATAGTGCATTGGACTTCTAGATTGCAAAATGAGGCCATTCAAAGGTTGTGGGTTCGAGTCCCACCCAGAGTCGTGGACATTTTGCCCGTCTTGTCAACCCCATACTGTACAGTGTTGCCCTCAGGAAACAGAAATCTTTTGCAGGCCTCTTGTTCTCAACATGTTCAGTTCAAATAATGTCAATGTAGTGAAAAGGCTTCAAAATGTTGTCTTTTTTGTTTACTACTACATTTGCTTACCGAAACCTCTTGGCTCTTGCACACAAGGACCGGCCGTCACCACAAAGTGGTGCCAGACTTCCTTTCTCTTCTCGCAGCTTAGATGGTCTTTGCAGCTCTTTTGAATGGAGACTCCATAAACATGTTTGACGTGGGTTCTCGGGAGTACCTGCTGAACACGGCTGGCCAACAATCACAAGAGGCTAGCTGGCCACCCCCCACGCTGTTGTCAACAAACTATTTCATGCTATCCAGCTTCTGGTCCACGATTTGCATCATTTTTTTGTCTAGACAGGCAGGCGCCATGGCTTAGTTGGTTAAAGCGCCTGTCTAGTAAACAGGAGATCCTGGGTTCGAATCCCAGCGGTGCCTTTGACGATGCGCTTTGTCGCAAGCCCTTGAACCCTCGCAATCATTTGCTTTTCTGAGAACTGACCACAAACGGTGAAACTGAGGTTTCCTATGCAGTTGTTTCCATTTGCAAACCATCCCTGAGCTGTTGTTGAAGGACAGTGTCCCAAGCTAACACAGTTTAACAGCAAGGCGCTGTGGCTTAGCTGGTCAAAGCGCCTGTCTTGTAAACAGGAGATCCTGGGTTCGAATCCCAGCAGTGCCTCTACCCAGTTGACTTTGCTCGTTGGGATTGTTCTTGGACAGAGAGCCTTGAGACTTTGAATCGAGTTTCGACAGAGGACATGTCTTTTCTGCCCGCAGAGTGTAAAGCATTAGTGTTGGAAATGCCCAGATGAAAAACCATCACGTGGCCTGGCCAAGCAATCACGTGGGCTCTGTGGCGCAATGGATAGCGCATTGGACTTCTAGATTGCAAAATGAGGCCATTCAAAGGTTGTGGGTTCGAGTCCCACCAGAGTCGTACCTTTTCCGTTTTGTCAACCCCATACTGTACAGTGTTGCCCTCAGGAAACAGAAATCTTTTGAGGCCTCTTGTTCTCAACATGTTCATTTCAAATAATGTCAATGTAGTGAAAAGGCTTCAAAATGTTGTCTTTTTTGTTTACTACTACATTTGCTTACCGAAACCTCTTGGCTCTTGCACACAAGGACCGGCCGTCACCACAAAGTGGTGCCAGACTTCCTTTCTCTTCCCGCAGCTTAGATGGTCTTTGCAGCTCTTTTGAATGGAGCTCCATAAACATGTTTGACGTGGGTTCTGGGAGTCCTGCTGAACACGGCTGGCCAACAATCACCGAGGCTAGCTGGCCACCCCCCACGCTGTTGTCAACAAACTATTTCATGCTATCCAGCTTCTGGTCCACGATTTGCATCATTTTTTTGTCTAGACAGGCAGGCGCCATGGCTTAGTTGGTTAAAGCGCCTGTCTAGTAA
This sequence comes from Hybognathus amarus, assembly GCA_030378365.1. Classification (NCBI taxonomy): domain Eukaryota; kingdom Metazoa; phylum Chordata; class Actinopteri; order Cypriniformes; family Leuciscidae; genus Hybognathus; species Hybognathus amarus. The sequence continues at coordinate 43,510 of JAQIUQ010001696.1, read as the reverse complement.
ACAGGAGATCCTGGGTTCGAATCCCAGCGGTGCCTTCGACGACGCGCTTTGTCGCAAGCCCTTGAACCCTCGCAATCATTTGCTTTTCTGAGAACTGACCACAAACGGTGAAACTGAGGTTTCCTATGCAGTTGTTTCCATTTGCAAACCATCCCTGAGCTGTTGTTGAAGGACAGTGTCCCAAGCTGTGTCAGAGAGCCTGTCTTGTAAACAGGAGATCCTGGGTTCGAATCCCAGCAGTGCCTCTACCCAGTGGACTTTGCTAGTTGGGATTGTTCTTGGACAGAGAGCCTTGAGACTTTGAATCGAGTTTCGACAGAGGACATGTCTTTTCTGCCCGCAGAGTGTAAAGCATTAGTGTTGGAAATGCCCAGATGAAAAACCATCACGTGGCCTGGCCAAGTAATCACGTCGGCTCTGTGGCGCAATGGATAGCGCATTGGACTTCTAGACTGCAAAATGAGGCCATTCAAAGGTTGTGGGTTTGAGTCCCACCAGAGTCGTGCCTTTTGCCGTTTTGTCAACCCCATACTGTACAGTGTTGCCCTCAGGAAACAGAATTTTTTTGAGGCCTCTTGTTTTCAACATGTTCATTTCAAATAATGTCAATGTGGTGAAAAGGCTTCAAAATGTTGTCTTTTTTGTTTACTACTACATTTGCTTACCGAAACCTCTTGGCTCTTGCACACAAGGACCGGTCGTCACCACAAAGTGGTGCCAGACTTCCTTTCTCTTCCCGCAGCTTAGATGGTCTTTGCAGCTCTTGTGAATGGAGCTCCATAAACATGTTTGACGTGGGTTCTGGGAGTCCTGCTGAACACGGCTGGCCAACAATCACAGAGGCTAGCTGGCCACCCCCCACGCAGTTGTCAACAAACTATTTCATGCTATCCAGCTTCTGGTCCACGATTTGCATCTTTTTTTCTCTAGACAGGCAGGCGCTGTGGCTTAGTTGGTTAAAATGCCTGTCTAGTAAACAGGAGATCTTGGGTTCGAATCCCAGCAGTGCCTTCGACGATGCCCTTGTATGTAGCAAGCCCTTGAACCCTCGCAATCATTTGCTTTTCTGAGAACTGACCACAAACGGTGAAACTGAGGTTTCCTATGCAGTTGCTTCAATTTGCAAACCATCCCTGAGCTGTTGTTGAATGACAGTGTCCCAAGCTAACACAGCTCAGCAGCAAGGCGCTGTGGCTTAGCTGGTCAAAGCGCCTGTCTTGTAAACAGGAGATCCTGGGTTCGAATCCCCAGCTGTGCCTTTCTCACATTGACTTTGCTCTTTGGGATTGTTCTTGGACAGAGAGCCTTGAGACTTTGAATCGAGTTCCGAACAGAGAACATGTCTTTTCTGCCCGCAGAGTGTAAAGCAGTAGTGTTGAAAATGCCCAGATGAAAAACCACAACATGGCCTGGCCAAGGAATCAGCGTGGGCTCTGTGGCACAATGGATAGCGCATTGGACTTCTAGATTGCAAAATGAGGCCATTCAAAGCTTGTGGGTTCGAGTCCCACCAGAGTCTGTGCCTTTTGCCGTTTTGTCAACCCCATACTGTACAGTGTTGCCCTCAGGAAACAGAAATCTTTTAAGGCCTCTTGTTTTCAACATGTTAATTTCAAATAATGTCAATGTAGTGAAAAGGCTTCAAAATGTTGTCTTTTTTGTTTACTACAACATTTGCTTACCGAAACCTCTTGGCTCTTGCACACAAGGACCGGCTCGTCTTCACCACAAAGTGGTGCCAGACTTCCTTTCTGGAAACCCGGATGCCGCAACACTCTTAAACCGCCTGGAGAGGCGCTTTAACTAACGCTTGGTTAAAGTAAACAGGAGGCGCTTGGTCAAAGTAAACAGGAGATCCTGGGTTCGAATCCCAACGGTGCCTTTGACAATGCCCTTGTATGTTGCAAGCCCTCTGAACCCTCGCAATCATTTGCTTTTCTGAGAACTGACCACAAACGGTGAAACTGAGGTTTCCTATGCAGTTGCTTCCATTTGCAAACCATCCCTGAGCAGTTGTTGAAGGACAGTGTCCCAAGCTAACACAGCTTAGCAGCAAGGCGCTGTGGCTTAGATGGTCAAAGCACCTGTCTTGTAAACAGGAGATCCTGGGTTCGAATCCCAGCGGTGCCTTCGACGATGCCCTTGTATGTCGCAAGCCCTTGAACCCTCACAATCGTTTGCTTTTCTCAGAACTGACCACAAACAGTCAAACTGAGGTTTCCTTTGCAGTTGCTTCCATTTGCAAACCATCCCTGATCCCTAGGCAGGGCAGGTGCAGTGGCTTAGTTGGTTAAAGCGCATCTTGTAAACAGGAGATCCTGGGTTCGAACAATGACCCAATGACCTTGGCGAACAATCAGAAGAGGCTAACTGGCCACCCCCACGCAGTTGTCAACAAACTGATTTTCATGCTATCCAGCATCTGGTCCATCACTTTGCACCTTTTTTTCTTTAGACAGGCATCCTGGGTTCGAATCTCAATGGTGCCTTTGACGATGCCCTTGTGTGTCACAAGGCCGCTGAACCCTTGCATTCGTTTTCTTTTTTATTTTCTGAGAACTATCTACAAACGGTGAAACTGAGGTAGTGCTGGGCGGTAAACCGGTTCAAACCGAAAACCGGTTTATATTTTCGTCACGATTTTGATTTTGAACAAACCGCCATACCGATGTATTTAATTACACAACGTTCGGAACGAACCGTTACGCTGCGCGACCATAGAGTGCGCGACACTGTTTCAGACGGACCCTTTACCCGTTGCACTACTGAGCACTGACGAGTGTAAACAAACAGCAGCGCTCTGTTACGTTACATGGACGATGGATGCTGAAGAATTAGTACAACATGACAGTGATGACACCGAAGAAGAACTTGTGCCAAAAAGAGGAGCCGGGTCTGTTGTTTGGAGGTTTTTTGTTTTCCAAAAATCCGACGTCGACCAAACAACCATTTTATGTAAGTGCTGTCGGGCTAAAATTCTCCGCTGGGGAGAATGACCCGGCAACACAAGCAAATTGCTCCAGCGCCTTAGCCGCAAACATGTCTTGGAATATCAAGAATGTATTAAATCAGCCGCGGATTCAGCCGCGGATTTACGCCCTCCACATCAGCATGTAACACGGGGAAAGCTAAAGAAAAGTCGAGCCAAATATTGTTTCCATTATACAGGATAATCCTGTGTGCCAAGTAAGTTAGCACTTTATATTTATTTTATGTTTGTTCTGGTTTCGAAGCAATACTTTTGAAGGAATAACTAATGCAAGTTGCATAATTTTGTTTTAATTTCTTTAATAGACCTCAAAAGCAATGCAAGACAAGATTTCCTTTTATATTTACTTGAATGCACGTAATGTTCCTGGATTTGTACTTGAACTAGCAAAAGTATTCCAAGTTGTTCTAATTGTGTTGTTTAAAATAAAAGTTCTGTATTTTGACTGCAGTTGTCTTTGCATTTTGATTCCTCACTTCATTAGAATCATGAATGGCTCTTATTTGTAAACAGCATAATTTTCTGGGGCCATGCAAACCTGTATTACTAGTGTGGAATTATTCTACAATATTCACTAATGAAAGTAAAATAGACCATCCTAAGCCAATTTACTGCAGTAATTCCTCTCTTAACCAGTAGAAAATGCATTGAACACCTGACTATGCCTAAAAAATCAAATAAAAAAAAAACCGAACCGAAAAACGAAAAACCGTTATGATTTTGAAAAAAAAAAACGTGATATCAATTTTTGGTCAAACCGCCCAGCACTAAACTGAGGTTTCCTTTGCAGTTGTTTGCATTTACAAACCACCCCCTCCCAACTGACTCATTATTCTCCTTTTTCAGCCATCCTCGATCTTTCAACGGCATCTTACTAAACAAATCCTTGTTTTATTTCGGACTTTGTCAGGAAGTATTTCGGAATCATAACAAGGTTTTTTGGATTCATAACATTAACATTTTTTTATCTGACACATTTGTAGATACACCTGTGGTAACTACAGCAGGGCTGGAAACCCGAATGCCGCAACACTACTGACTTTGTGATTGGTAGATAGGTGGAGGGTGGCGCATCCAATATAAACACAGCATGACAAAATCAACATCAGTTAAGGGCTGCAACTTCACTTTTTAAATGACAATATCCTGGCCGGAGTCGGACTGTTGTCATTGATACAAGTTTTTGAAATTATCCTGATTTCTAAATGCCTAGTGACATATCAAGGCCATTTAATGATTAATTGAAATTAGGGCTCTGCAAAAATGAATTGTGATTAATCGCATCCAAACTAAAGTTTGTTTTTACATAATTTATGTGTGTGCTGTATATGATTAATGTGTATATGTAGCACCCGTACAACCACTCTGTGAATTACTTGAGAATGGAGGGTGCTTGGGTTCCATGTAGTTCAGGTGGATACCACGAAGGTGCACCTAATAAGTGTGTAAAGAGTTTTACAAATGTTAAAAATAAAATATTTTAGGAGACCCAGAGACGGTTTTCCCTTTAACAAAAAGAATAGGGTAACACTAGGGTTGGGTATCGTTTCAATTTTAACGATTCTGATACCGATTCCGATTCTGCTTATCGAATCCGGTTCTTAACGATTCTTGGTTTCGATTCCAATATTTATTGGAGAGAAAAAGGAGAGCAAATACTTCTAATAAATAATAATTTAAAAAAATCTACCTTTTATTGTTGTCATATTTAGGCTATTACCAGTAAAACTGTGACAATGCGTCTTAATTTACAATATGTATAACAGTTTAAGGAATTAGCATGAAAAACAATTACAAAAATATTTCATTTTAACACAAAAAAAACAGAACATAACAAAATATGTAGCCTAACAGACCTACCTAATTATAGTTTACTGAGGCATAATGTTCTGTTAGCTCTGTTTATGATTTGCTTTAAGACAGGTGAATATCAAAGAAGGATCAAATCCATTGATATTGCATATTAGTGCAAATATTTTGCATAAATGAAGGTGACTGTAGCAAAAGGACGTAACCCTTTCACCACAAATCGTGACATTCAAACACTCTTTCCTTGCTCATCTTTCCCTTCAAGGCTAAAGTGAATGAAGTCTCTACAAATAAAGATTATGTTAATTACATTATTAGACCAATAGGAAGCAGCAAGTGAGTGTTAAATGTATTTTTTTTTCATTGAATCGTTCAATCAAAAGATTCGTTCAGAAATGGTGAATCATCCATTAACTAACAAGTATTTATGGAGTATCAAACAAGTATTCATAAAAAATAATAATACATAGATTCGAGTCATTAATTGTCTGATGTCATGATCTCCATTTTAAACATAACACGACAAGAACTATTTTAAACAAAACTGGTTCTCATTTTATCCAGAATTATGCGGCTCTTGTTCGAAGACGAATGTCTGCTCATCTGTGTTTTGTACCTGAGTGTGAGAGACCGCTATTGCTGCGGCTAGTAGCTTTATCATGGTGTGTTTAAACCTGTGGTACCGTACAGCTGCTGAGAGATCGCATCGAATCAAATGTGGCGCGTGCATTCCTTCAAATTGACCCCGTGTTGAAGCAAATGTTTCATCATACTGGAGGTGCATCATTTGAAAAGCTTAAAAGTTTGCCGCGCTCTGCCATTGTAAATATTTAACTTGCAACGCATGTGCGTCGCGGCAGGCAGGTCCTGGCAGATCAATGCAACAGTAAACAAATGCTCACTTCCATTCACAACGCGCGTGCGCGCGAGCGAGCATCAAAGTAAAGGAATCGATAAGAGGAATCGAAATGCGCGTGTCTTATCGAATCCCCGGTTTTTGGCATTTTGGAACCGGTTCTAAAATGGAACCGGTTTCTCAACACCTAACCTAGGTAACACCCTTGTTTAATTAGATCACAGAAATGACAAATGTAATATAAAGCTTTTCTCTAAATCTCAATATTAACAAATAAACAAACTAAATGACCAAAATCTTCCCTGAACACTTGAATAATAGCCCCTTTAATCTATTTAGCTAGCTACCCCAATAGTTTCACTCACACTTTTGAGACAAAATAAGTGGTCTAAAAGTCCCTAATTGTCTCTTTCCTTACAAGGGAAATACACAGAGAACTTTACAATAAACAAAACAAACACAACAACACCATCAAGTGTCCTAAAACAGGTATAAGCAAATGTAGTGGTGGGCCCACACACACATTCACACACGTTTCAGTTTACTCACGGTCACGTTTTACGGAAAAGAAAAACATGTTGCAGGCCTGGTTTTGGTCTCTGCAAAACATTGAGTGCGGTGAACAAACACTTGAAAAACATAGAGAGTGTCGAAAACTTCCAGCTGATCATGTACCGTGCGATTAACTGTCAGTTCCGCCCAGTAAAACACCACGGTGGGTAGCGATCTCGGCTAACAGTTAACGTTACCTCCAAACACAAAAACGTTTCTAAAACATTTTTTTTAAAGTCGTGAAAAGGTTGTGATAAAGTTTTTATCCGACGTATTTAATATGACAGATTCGGTCAGGATGACATTCAGGTTTTTTCACGTTATAAATACGTTTTTACAACGTTGCATAAAGTCGTAAAAAAGTTGTTTTTTAAGGTTGTTAATGCAACGTTCTTAACACATAAATATCACGTCTTACTTTCTGGACGTCGTCAGTTGGTTGTAACACATTTACCCCACATCACCAACACAAAGTTTCCAGGTTTTGCTTTGAATGTAAATTACCTTGAAGTGTTCCTCACACACTGCAATTGTAATAATGCTAAAATATTGATATGAACAACAACAAAAAATGGACAATGTTGATTAATAGGGCTGCAACGAGACGCTTAATAATATTGACAATTACCTTGTTTTAATAAATATAAGGCAACGTTAAGTGTGGTGAGCAGGACGGTGGTAGAGACGTGAGAGAACGTTGCAGGCCGGTGGTGCGATTGCTATTAGCAGCACCTGTGCAGCACACGGTCTCGCATCTCTCACAGAGAAGCGGAAGGTCGATCATCCACTCCCGTCTGCTTCCCGTTATGCTTCCGCTCTCCGTGAGAGATGCGAGACCGGTGTGCTGCACAGGTGCTGCTCATTAGCAATCGCACCACCGGCCTCGGCAATGTTCTCTCATGTGCCTCGGCCATCCTGGGGCCTGTACCATGATGGTAGTTGAACAAACTCAGGGTTGCAGGATTAGTTTCGAGTTGACAAAACTAAACCAATCCAACCAGGCTTTGTTGGTACCATGATGCTGATCATCAACATTCTCTGTCAACTCAGGCTTTGATCCTGAGTTAAGGAGTTTAGGTGTGACATCAGTATCAAACAGCCAATCACATGCTGAGAAAGAGGGATACTCATTCAAAACTCATTGAAATTAATTTTCTCGTAGAGAAGCAGCACAATTCACGTATTAAATAAAAGTATTAAAATATTAAGAATTTAAACAAATTTAGACAGCAAGAAGAAAATAGCTGTCTATGAAAGAGGACAACTAAAAGAAAGTCTCGCTACTATATATCAGGGCAAGTAAAAATTGAAGTTGGATTATACAGTTGATAAAGGTATAGAGAGAATTGAACATTTAAGCTCACATGTAGTCATTTTATAGCTTCATTTATTGATTCTAAAGCGTATTTATATTACCTTTATATACGTATTGATTTAAAATCTGCGTAGTAATAATTGATGAATCTAAATTTGATATATATATATATATATATATATATATATATATATATATATATATATATATATTTAAATGTCTACTTTTAAACAGAAAAAGTTAACCATGGCTCGCAATGATTGTTGAGCCACCAGCCACGACAGAAGTTTCCACTTTGAATCCTTTAGACCAGGGGTTCTCAACTCCAGTCCTCGCGACCCACTGCTCTGCATATTGTGCATGTCTCCCTCATTTAACACACCTGATTCAGATCCTCAGCTCGTTAGGATAGACAGAGAGTGTTAAAATGTTTGTATATATATAAATCCTTTTTTTACCATGCTGTTAATTTCCTAAGGTATTTGATTGGCTTAGAATGGTAAAAAATCTTCCACTCTTTTCAATTATACTGATTGCTGTCTATTTAAATGGTGGTTTGAATGTTGTTTTTAATATAGCAAACATGGAATAAAAAACGAAAAAAGACGAGAAAGCCCGACTGGACAGAATAACAGTGTTTACTGTTAGTCCAGTTAGTGGATGAACACCATCATTAAAGAAAAAATTGAGCCAGGTGTCACGGCACAGAGCAAGAAGCAGAAGTGGGAGCTTATAACACAAATTATTAACGGTTCATTCCCCTGCTTGTGCACATCAGGGAAGCCTGCTATATTCATAAATGCAGTTTTTTGGAGCCTGCAAGGTGGGAATGTCCAGTGGAAACTAAATGAACTGGGACACAATAAGAGGTTCTGAAAGTGCTGTAATGTTTGTGTGATCACTGCTTATAGAAGGTTATGACAGACCCAAATCACTGCTGCTTTATTGCATTTTCCCATTTGCCAAATATCTTAATGTAGTGATTACTTTGATTTCTGGCGTTATGGCATTCGCGCTGTGTCTGGAGATATTAACGTGTCTCTAATAAGATCAGTCACAAACATGATCCCTGCACGATCTCATTTATAGCGTCTTATGAACTCACTGTCATCTATTGCAACATATTTCTTCTCCCTCTCCTGTCTCTCTGCCATTTTCTCCTCTGCTAAAGAAACTCTTAAGCCTCTTAAAAGTCATCATCCGTACTCTTAAAGAGCAACATGCAGGTTGGACACCCCTATATAGCATAGTGTATGTTGACGATAAAACAACTAGATTTTCTGAACTGGAGTAATATATATTTAGCCATTAACGATATTTTGAGAAAAATTGTGATAAAATAACTAACCGGAAGTGACGATCATTCAAGGAGTCTTCAAGTTCAGGCTCAGGTTACAATGGACGTGAACGACGAAACCGCGTTCTGCGATGTTGACGAATATGCCTATGATGACCCAGAGGCATATAATTATGAGCCTTCTAGGCGAAGATAGAAGACAGGGGAGATCGGGGACGAACAATGGGCAGAGGAGAGAAGTAACGTTAGAGTTGTGGTGTCGAGAAAACCAGTGGCGAATAGGGCAAGTGAGTTCATGTAAGTTAGCACCTTGGCTAACGCTGGTTCATCTACTGTATGGCTAGTACCTTGGTGTTTTGTAATAAATCTGTTTTAGCAAACATACATTCGACTTTGTTCTTGATTAAACATCCTTTTAGATTGTCTTAATTTAACATTTTGTCTTCTCATATTCTACACTGACAGTGATTATGCAGTCCATCCTAGCTGGTTAGCACTATCTACATTGACTAATGACCATGCCATAACAACAAATAAATAATGCTTTTCAAATGCAGTTAGTGATACCATTTAAACCGAGTGAAATGTGCGCCACAAACGACCGAGTGTGTGTGGTAAAAGATGCAGCAGTGAAGTCTGCTCTCTCTGCACAAAACGCACCCAAGACCAAAAAGCCTTGTTTTTCCTAGAAGGAAATTGATGGATATGATGTCCTGACAGGCTGGAATTCGTGCAACAATTCTCTAAAACTCGATCTTAAGTGGGACCTGCGAGCTCATTTGTTTTCCTCGGGCTACGTCATATGACGCGTTGCTTGCGGGGAAGGCGTATTCCAGAGCCTAGCGTATTTTTAACCAAAATCTCTACATCAAATGAGATTTCATTAGAAATTTTTACATACGTTTTTTTAAAAGACCTCTGCAGACAATTGAATGTATTAATTCAGAAATAAATTCAACCTGCATGTTGCTCTCTTAACAATTTTGACCTGATGACCTTTTTTAAGGGTTAAGATTCTTTCTGAATTACTTTTTTCTTTACTAGGATTTTTTCTTTAATTTTAAAAGTAAACGTCCACATTTCTAAGAATTTTCTTAGAATTTTGTCACTAGGAGCTACTTTTTGCATTAAGATTCTTTATGAATACGGGCCCTGGAGCCAGTTGCACCAACAGGGCTTTCCCTGAAGCCTGGTCCTAACTGCTAAGTAGGTCTTAGTTAAGACCAGTCTTTACAGTTGACCTAATGTCAGTTGCACCAACCAAACTTAAGCCTAGGCTTAACTACGCCTGGTCTTAGCGTTGCATGTTCATGTGAATGGCCATGGAACTCTAAGCGGTTGCCTAGCAGCGTGCGTTGCTGGGTTACCGCAGTAAACAATCTTCTGCTGTTTTGTTAACTTGTAGCCATATCGTGCTTGTTTTCACTGCGTGATGTGTCAATGCAGTTATAGGTATGTCCCCAAATAAGTTTGTCTTATATTTATATCATATTATGTTATTAAAAGTGCTGTTTTCATGTGCACAGTTGCAAATGTGATATTTATTTTATACAACATTGTGAGTTACTTTTTAGACATAAAATTGTGAATATTGTTTGTTTCCCCTTTATTTCGCTGACGAGAATTTCAAAATGAAACCGTTAGCAGAGTATCCATGCAACAGACAGCCAAGATTTGACCATTTTTAATGAATAATTTTAACGATTCATTATCTGTCGGAAAACAGATAGGCCTATTAACGCTATTATATGCCTAGATTTTGACTTTACGCCTGCTACTTACTAGGCGTAAGATTTACGCCCTGGTCTTAGTGAGAAGAGGACTTAAGCCTGGATGGTGCAACAGTCGGAACTATTAGGTCGGACTTAAGGTGGGCATACACTGTGCGATGTCTGTGTCGATTTTCAGCAAGGTCCCTACTCACACTCAACGAGTAAATCGCAGGCGATGCAAAGGCAAAGTTCAGGATTTATGTGCTCACACTGTATGGTCCGATCGTCGAGCTGCGACTTCACTGCTCACACTATACGTGTAATATCTGCGATAACCCCCGGGATTGCGCCTATAAACGTGCATGTATCCAGAGATATTGTCAAAACAATCTGCTATCAATATCAAGATGATTTAGCATTTTCAATTTACGCATTTAATTATAGTATTATTGTATTATTATTATTATTAGGGGAGGCCTATAGGCTAATTTTATTATTAAATTGATCTGCTATTGTAATTAATTTGCCACACAATATTTTCACTGCACAACCAACGTGCTGTGAGGATAATAAAATATTACATAATCATACTCCTCATTAAAAATTGTCCAAAACATTTAGGTCAGATTACAATGAATTATAGGCATATAAAATAGAAGAGACTATAATATGTCCGAACATTGCCATAATTAATCATCAATGAAAATTAAAAACAGGTTTATTTCAAAAACATTGTTTAACAAATTAATAAAAGAGGTGTTACATCGCAGGTGGCTTGGAAGACATTTTGCAACACGAACTGGAGGTAAGCAACAGTAATTTGTAGCTAGTTTGAACTACATAACTTTTTGTATGCAGATTATACAATAATTTGTGGGGTTTGTTGTGTATTAGAAGAAAGGACAAATTATTTACATGTCGACTGGGTATGCCGGATCACAAATCTGTTTGAAGAAGACGCAAACATAGGCCTAGGCCTACATATACAGCTTCAAACACAACAAAAACATTCTGTAGATATATGATAATTATGACTGATATAGCAGACAAGATCCTTTATATGACAAAATTTGTAAGACAGCTATGCAACATTTTATTTCTTTTGGTGCTGGACCTCTGAGGGATGGATGCTGTAAAGTGAATAAAATATATCAAATAAACAAACTAAACAATGGCATGATACGTTTACAATGAATTTTAATTATTATACATTCACATTAAAAGTAAAATCGTTTTTTACAAAGTCGGGGTAACAGAATAATGATTTTAATGCACGATCGTGGAGGCAAATAACCCGCCAAATGTTAACCGGAAGGTGGTTTTGAAATTAAGTGCATGAAAATAGTTTTATGCACAACTATCTGTGGATTATCCCGCTTAAAGATTCTCCCTCTTTCGTTTTTATTTTAACTTTATTTTTTGCTGCATATGAAATTGTTAAACTTCTGTTTTCGCGCAGGTGCAGTGAGGAAAAAAAACACTGAGTTTAGGGCAATCGGTTCATAGCTTTGCTTCAACTGTGCGATATAGTCACGAGGAGCGACCAAAATTTCTGACATGCCAGAAATTCATCACAACCATGCCAATTGTCGATCGTGAGAGGTTAACCGCCTCTTGTTTCTCCCTGTACACTGCACGACAAACGACGCACGACAAAGCTGAAAATCGGTCCGAACACGAAAAAGAGTCGCACGAGTCAGAATTCGGCTCAAAATCGAACGAAATTCGCAGTGTATGCCCGCCTTTAGAATGTTGAGTTAAGACCTAAAGTTACTTACCTTAAGACCAGGCGTAAGCCCTGTTGGTTCAACTGGCCCCTGGAGTTTATCCCTCTACACGTGCAAGATTTCAATCAGATAAATTGTGGCTAAATGTTTGCTTGATTGAGTGACGTCACGTGAAATTGAAACTGTTAACTTACAGACAGTGCATACTTTTAGGTTAAATAAATGAGCTTACTATTCACATCCATATCCCATTTGCCAGCAAAACATTTAACGTTTCAAAACGATCAAAATCTCTCATCTAACGTTACACATAAAATGCGATTAAACACCCAAACAAACAGCTTAACCTAACTTGCCTCCTCCAACAGTTAACGTTAGCCTAACGTTAGCTTAATGGTTAAGATGCTAACGGACTATTTCGAATACACTCCATTTCTTTACAGTAAATATTCAACGAAAGTCTGTCATTTACATGAAAGAAAGTGTCAGGAAACATTTGTATGTACCAGTTGTGTAATTTTAGGGACTACACATTACCTGAAAGTAGTTAAACAACAGTGAGAGACAGAGTTTAGCAAGCTTGTCAGTTGAGCTGTCGCCCCGTTTCCATGTTAACGCCCTCCGCTCAAGTTCATATGCGTTTCGAACTTCAGCGTGTGCCTCATTAAAACATGTAGAAGTCATGCAGCATTTACACATATTTTTACAGTCTATGATTTACATACATTTAGAATTGATGGAATGAATTATAATTTATGATTGATAATCAGAAAACATATCCTGAAGCTTGATTCATTATTAATGGATATAAGGTATGTTGCCATCGTAAACTGTAAATGGAATGAGCATGAAAGTGATTGTAGTGTAGTGATTGTTAACAAACGTCAGAGAATAGGTGTAGGCTATACAGCGCAATAGTTTTCAAAGAAGATATAAACCACCAGGGAGCGCTTTTTGCTGGATTTCTGCCATTCCAAATCTCTGTAGGTGGTTTGTGAACGTATGTGCTTATTACTAACTTTAATTTATTGACTGAGCTGCAACTTGATTTAACAAAAAAAAAAGAAAACATCCAAATGACGTCTGGTGCTGCCTTCGGTTAGTTTGGTCTTGAATCTATTTTGTAAACAAACGCGATAGTTTTTTATTTATTTTTTCTATTTTATCATTATTATTATTATTTTTTATTATTATTATTTTACTTAAGAAAATGTACCAGTTTGGTATTTTAACAATGTTTTTGAAAGGTTTTATTTTAACAGTTTAGATTTACTGCTATTTTAACACCTGAATAAAACGTCTTCCAAAAGTTGTAGTTTGGTCTAGTTTCCTTTTAGTAGTCAACAAACGTGATATGTACGCTTTTTGACTACTTTAAAAAACATACCAGTTTGGTATTTTCACAACGTTTTTAAAACGTTTTATTTTGGTTACATTATTTATCCATTTTTAAAAAATGTTTTAAAAACGTTTTTAAAACGTTGTACTACAACATTACCTAATTACAACCACAATACAACGTTGTGAAAAGTTGTAAAAACGTTTTGTGTTTGCTCTTTAAGAATTATTTTGCACGTAAATACTCTATATATAAATAAATACATAATCTATATTATAAATAAATATTTTATATGTGAATCACATTTCTTAGACACATACACTCCTAAAGGATTATTAGGAACACACTGTTCAATTTCTCATTAATGCAATTATCTAATCAACCAGTCACATGGCAGTTGCTTCAATGCAAGAGGTGTGGTCCTGGTCAAGACAATCTCCTGAACTCCAAACTGAATGTCAGAATGGGAAGAAAAGTGATTTAAGCAATTTTGAGCGTGGCATGGTTGTTGGTGGCAGACGAAAAAGAGGCTACAATTTGCAAGAGCTCACCAAAATTGGACAGTTGAAGACTGGAAAAATGTTGCCTGGTCTGATGAGTCTCGATTTCTGTTGAGATTTCAGATGGTAGAATCAGAATTTGGCGTAAACAGAATGAGAAACATGGATCCATCATGCCTTGTTACTACTGTGCAGGCTGGTGGTGGTGGTGGTGTAATGGTGTTGGGGATGTTCTTGGCAGAGTTTAGGCCCCTTAGTGCCAATAGGGCATTGTTTAAATGCCAAGGCCTACCTGAGGAACATTTTTGACCATGTCCATCCCTTTATGGCCACCATGTACCCATCCTCAGATGGCTACTTCCAGCAGGATAATGTCACAAATCTCAAATTGGTTTCTTGAACATGACAATGAGTTCACTGTACTAAAATGGTCCCCACAGTCACCAGATCTCAACCCAATAGAGCATATTTGGGATGTGGTGGAACGGGAGCTTCATGCCCTGGATGTGCATCCCACAAATCTCCATCAACTGCAAAATGCTATCCTAACAATATGGGCCAACATTTCTCAAGAATGCTTTCAGCACCTTGTTGAAGCCTTGTTGCAGTTCTGAAGGTGAAAGGGGGTCAAATACAGTATTAGTATGGTGTTCCTAATAATCCTTTAGGTGAGTGCATATACATGCATGTGTGTGTACTTATATATACAAAATAGTTATACACAGCACACACATATTATGTAAACACAAACTTTTATTTTGCGATGCGATTAATCGCAATTAATCTTTGCACAGCCTTAATTGAAATACATTTCTCACATACAGTTCCTTTAAAGGAAACCGAAACAAAGTGAAATTAAGTTCCGACAAAATGTATAGGACTCTTGTGTTGCTTTATCTCATTTTAAGTAATTGGTACAAGCAGCAAAAATCTTTTTTTTTTAAATTGAAGTTTCTGTTGCAACATTCGAGGTCTAAGATATCTGGTATGCTGAGGAATTGACGGGCGATTATTTGTAACAACTTGTTTTGATTTTGCAGCCTTGGCTAAATGGAAGAGACTAGATAATAATTGGAGATGTCATCACTCTGCTGCAAATGCTCCTTCAATGTCATAAACATCAATTCCATATGACAACATTAATTCTGAAGAATTATTACAACTGTGAGAGGGTCCTGACACATGTTGTCTAACTTTAAAACTTTAATAGAGTAAACAATTTGTACAAATGCCAATCCCAGTTTTCATTCTGTTAAAATCACCAAGAAAACCTTTATCTGCAAACTTTATCTGGTGGAAAAAATGTGCACACCCAAGAGTGTACAACTAGAGAACAAAGCCATAACAAAGCCCCAAAATTTGAGAGGTCGATGATGGCATTTTATTGAAAATTTGGATAGGCCACATAAATGTTGTTTTTGGAAAAAAGAGCTTTGAGACAAAAAGACAAACACCTATATACATTGCCTTCACTGTGGAGAATACAGTAAAATAGTACTTCACTGAAGTATGATATAATATTAAGAAGTTATTTTGAGGTATGTCGCTTGGGTTGGTTTGGTCCCATATATTTAATAGGAGTGTATTTAGGTTTTTCTATCACATCCAAGCCAAGATAATGCTGCAAGACTTCAGGAATCTGAACCGTCCTTCTTAACAGAAGACAAACAGAGAGACAAAATTAATAATACAATGAATATCTGTTGAAAAATTATCGTTAGTTAAGTTTATACCTTGGTTTGGTGTGTTCTCAAAATGGCAATGATGGTACGTGGAATAGCACAAGCTGTAGCATTTACCTAAAATATGAAAAATAAAGTGTTATTGACTGCTGCAGCTATTTTTTATAGAAGCTCTGAAACACAATGTTAAAAAAAAAAATCTCAAGCGAACATTACGAGATTAAAGTCTGAAACATTTTTAGAATAAAGTCGTAATATTTTGAGAATAAAGTTGAAAGTCATTCGTAGAAGTTTTATTTTTTTGTGTACGTGTGTGTATCCGTCTGTAAGAAACATGCTCATGAAGTGGAATTGCCTTGGACACAGATCTAACAAACAAATAGTAGCTTTTTACTTCTATCTGGGCTTTCAACAAAAGGACATTTATTTTTTATTTTTTTTCAGCACAACAAATCGAATGGACATATTGCAGCCATGGCTCAACACAGTGTTATTAAGATGGTTTTATAAATAGCCTCTTACTGTATGCGCATACTTAGGGTTTCCATCATTTCCCTCATAGAGAATATTGAGACGTCGGACTCTGGTAAGTCTGTGCAGTTTCGAGGCACTGGAGACCTAATACAAGGACTTAAGTTAGTTGAATATTCAACAAAGGATGCAAAAAAAGTAATGTATTCCTTGTTTTGACTAGCAAAAGCAGAAACAAATTCAAATTCTTATACGTAAAAAAACAAGTACAAAAAATTCAAAAGATGCCAGTTTTATTATTCTTGTTGATGGCTCTCTTTTTAATGCATTAATCTAACTGATTAATTACACTGACTTTAAACTGTTTTTTAATTTTAAAAAACAGCTTGCAACCTCTCCAAAGCTGCCACGTCCCTGAGCATCCATGCCTCAATATCATACCTTCGGAAGCAAGGAGGCCCCAATTCTTGAGTGGGCATATCCAAGACTCTGTGAAGGGAAAGAATTGCTATTACTATTTTATTAGCAATTTTCCATCTATTGGTTTCATATCTACATATCTTCATAGAATTCACTGACTACTGACAGCAAGTGAAAACTCACAACATATATTTACTTCTTAGTGAAAACAAACTTTAAGAACCACTGTTAGTGTTAGCCCAACAAATACTTAAAAAAAAAAAAACGCTTTTAAGGTTTTAATGCCATACCATTTTCAAAATAATATGAACATTTTCTAAATCAAAACTAACTATGGTTAAACTTATTGTGTGTAAACATTGGTTCAGATTTTAGACAAAACCTGTAATGAAGCTTTAGGGAAGAGAAAATCTCCTTCTGTAACATGACAAATTCATCCAGCAATTGGGAACTCTCCTCTCCCGTCTCATTTGAAGTCACACCGAACATTTCAATCTGCATAAAAATAAATAAAGTAAACACCCTAAAGGTAACAACAGATCTTAACAACATGATCTTAACTTTTCTGCTTTTCCTGAGTTTCTTTCATTTCCATGCTACCACCACTTGTTTTCTGATTACCTTGTTAAAATGGTGAACTCTGTAGAGCCCCCAGGTCTCTCTTCCAGTATCTGTTTCTGCTCGATAACATGTGCTACTACAGATGGTCCTACACCATAAAAGCAATACAAATGACACTTTATCTTTATGCTTGCATCAATCAAAGAATAACTTAATGTAGCATTCAAATAAACAATCAATAGGTAAATCAGGGACTTTTTATACCTGACAGGTAAATCCTTCAAATTTACAGCATGATCCATGAAATATCCTAGTAAAATATAGGTCATCATCAATTAGGTCATCAATTTTTTTTTTGCCAACCTAAAATTTTCTTCCTACTGGTCTATATTAAAGTATAACTTTATTAGAGTAATAACTTAAAATGAAACACCGGTCAAAAGTTATGAATAATTAAAATAGTTTTTAATTGTTGCTCAATTATTAATAATGGTTCTTATTATCAGCAATACAGTTTTTTTTTGTTAATATTTTTGTGGAAACATTATGCATTTTTTCATGATTCCTTGATGAACAGAAAGTTCAATCAACAGCACAGAATGATTTATGCAGTAAGGGTTTCTGAATATTCAGCTTTGCCATCACAAAAAAAAACATTTTAATAGAAAACAGTTTTTTATTTTGTAATAATATTTCATAACATCACTGTTTTACTATATTTTTGTACAAATAAATTCAGATCTCAGGTGACCATTCAAAAATATTTTAAAAATCGTAAATATTCTGAAATGTTGAATAGTAGTGTATGAATGTAACAAAACTGTTCTTTTGTTTTAATTTATAATAAAACGTATAATTCATATTTTTAATCTTTGAATCTTATCTTTGAATTAACATACACTGAACAAAATTATAAATGCAACACTTTTTGCTTTTGCCCCATTTTTCATGAGCTGAACTAGGGATGTCAATTTTCACAAATACCCATGATCGATTGTCGTTTAAATTAACAATCAATTAATCGAATTAATCGATTAGCATTAATGACAAACAGCATTACAGGGTCTGCAAATGCTGCTCAAAAAGCTATGTTACTCACCAAATTAATAAGAATGGTTTTTAATCTAAATAAAGGGTTAGCAGGATTATAAAATGTTTTGATGTGATAATCATGCTGTCTAATCAGCATCTTGATATGCCACACCTGTGAGGTGGATGGATCATCTCAGCAAAGGATAAGTGCTCACTAACACAGATTTAGACGGATTTGTGAACAATATTTGAGAGAAATAGGTCTTTTAAGTACATAGAAAAAGTCTTAGATCTTTGAATTCAGCTCATGAAAAATGGGGGCAAAAAAGTGTTGTGTTTATAATTTTGTTCAGAGTATATAATAAGATTAATTATTTCATAGAAGTTCATGCTTTTATCACCTGCCACTCCTACTTCCCCTGTTCCAGCAAGATTAAGGTCAGAAAAGCGTGATGGGTCCAGAGAGTACACCTGTGATTTATGAGCATGAGGCTGCATCCCACAACCTTCCTGAACAACAAATGCAAAAACAGCACAAATATCATGGAGATTCATGGGGATTTTTTATAGAGTACTAGTCACTACATTATATTTCCATTAAGAAACACAAAGCTGCATCTAAAGTATTCAGTGTCAATTATTTTATATTATATTGCTAAAGCTATTAGTCATCAGTAGTATATGATTATGAATATTTAATTAAGGCCCTGTTTACACTAGTGTGTTTTCAATTTAAAATGCTATGGTTACACCTGGCGTCCACTCCTCCAGAGTTTTCGACCCTAGAAAACAGACTTTTGGAAACACAGCAGCCCCCGTTTCAGCTTGAAAACTCTGGGTTGCATGTCGGACCAAAACGGAGACTTTTGAAAATGAAGCTTGGCTGCCCACATTCACTTGTCTTTGAACGGCTCTGTAAGAGCACAGCCTTGAAGACCGTGTAAACAAAAACAAAGAGAGGGAACTGCAAGCTTTGCTGACTTTGGTTGTCCTTTTAGCAGCCATTGTGTAGTTAAACTCAGCATTTTGTTCTGCAGATGCCTATATGCGCAAGAGGCAAGCTATTGTTGGAGCAATCGGCAACAATTGGATAAGGGCTAATGTTACGCTTTCGGTCGTATAGTGTGGACGGAGATATTTTCTGAATTGCAGTGAAATGCCAGAATGGACAAAGATTGTTTTCATTCTAAAACGCCTATGTTAATACATTTATAGTCGTGAAGGCTCTTTAAAATTAAGGAATAGTTTAAAACGAAATAAAAACATTCAGAGATATCTCAGTAAAGCAATGCAAAATTTTGGATGACACAATGTAATAAAAATGTTGTTACATAAACATCATTATACCATAAGATTAGAACAAAGCGATACTCACAAAAACCACTGATTTCAACATGTCAGGAACAACCATGGGAATAAAGCCCTGTAAAATGTTAAAAATTCAAAACAGAGTGTAAAACAAGTGTACTCAACCTCCAAAAAAGAAACCGAAACATTAATGTTGACATCAGTCTATATGAAATCAAAGTTGATTTGGTTTACTTTTTTTTTAAATAATAGGTTACTGGTTTTATAATGTACCATTCATGGGTGGAGACATTACTCCAAAAAACAGAAATAGATAAAAACATACTAACCAATTTCTGAAGAAGATCCATGGTAAAATTTTGCAAGGCAAACTGAAGTCTGGCCCCGGCCCCTCTCAAGTAGTATGATCTGTGCCCTGACACATGGGCAAGACGTCTAAGAGGAAAGAGTTAGTTGAAAAACAACTAAAAATAAATAACTGACTAAAATTAAAACATGACAGAGAAAACATCTAACCTCTGTCTTATGATGTCAAGACCCTCTCCAATTTCCAGGTGGCCTTTTGGTTTGAAATCAAATTCTATGGTGGACACATGACACAACAGTGAAATTACAACTTTTATATGCAACATTTCCTAGCATTTACAAAACATTTGACCAGGTTAGGACATATTTCAAGTCAGTCACACCATGTATTGATCAAACCGACAAGCATTGGTAAAGCAGAAAATCCAAGGAGCAAAAAGTTATTTAAAAATATCAGCAACATAATACATTAAAGTTCTCCACATATTATCCCTGGTAGAATATGCAAGATGTTGAGATTTCTTTTTAAAGATAATAAAAATGCAAGTTGTTAATATTCAGTACTGCCCCCCTGATAAAGCTAGTTGACTTAAAGAGTAACTTAACACTTAACCAACTTTTTTTAGTTAATGATCTGTAAGAATGGATCTTTATTAATACCAGTCATTGATTCAAGTGACATTTTTGACATTTGTTTATAAAGTGTTCTATTTCTACAATATATGGTGTAAAAACATCTTAGTGCTGCCCTCTTCAGGTTGAACGGTGGCTACTGCAGTTGAATTTTCCTATTGGATGTTCCGCACTTCGTGATGTAAGCAGGTTTCAGCTCATCACACAAGCTACGCCCTTGGCAGTATTAAAACCATATTGTGTCATCAAAAACACTGTACGGAGTCAGGAATTGGAATTGTGAGTATTGAAAACGATCAGTATAGAGTGTTTTAGCATCTATTTCGTCCCCTCTATCTCCGCTGGGGTCAGCCCACTTTTTCAGCATTTTCAAATATTGCCAGTGGGTGGAGTCAGGCTCTGACCAGGGGTTTAGTTACCCTTTAACAGGTACTATATGCATACAATAAATACACATGTCAAAACTGATCTAATTGCTAGAAATTGCTGCAAGAAATGTAACACAAAATCAAACCTCAAGGTCAGGGAAACCCATAGCTGTGTCTTCAAATCATACTCCAAATTTTATTTTGACTAAACCAATTTTAAGAAATGGATATTATGGTTTATGGCCATATTCAAATAAATTTACCTCGTCTCTGACCAACCAATTCAACCACTCTTGCCTGGCTCTCATCTCCGATGGGCTAGGAGAAAGACAAAAAAATTAAATAAAATACATTCCCGTCAAAGCTCGGGTAAACACTTCTTGTCATACTGGGTGAAACTCACTTCACAACCTGATAGCAATCAATAAAAGAAGTCATCTAAATATTAAAATATTTTATATATACAGTATATATCTTCTGTGGAAGTCTAAGGACCCAAAAAAGTCCTGCTTTCTCCTCGACAGGTAAGTCAATGTTACAGTCTTAATTACAAGCATTTTTCTTTGCTTGGTTGTGTATTTTATAATATAGATAGTAGAACATTTATAGTGAAAAGTTAAACAGACTATTTGATGAATAATGTTAGCAGCTATTGAGTAAAGTAGAGAAGGCGCTAAAAACAAGGTTTGTTAGTTTCCTTTCTGAAACCTAGAAATTCGATATGAAAATATTTTAATAGAGCATATGATTGTTCTTGCATTGTTTGCACATAGTAAAAAAATACATGGTGAACGTTTGAAGAAATCAGACCAATCATAAAGGCAATCACAATCATGTTTTTATTTTATCTGTCAGATAGCCTACGTCTCATCTCTTTATACCTGACTACCATAAAATAAAGCAACTTTCTTTCGGAGCTTCCTCTTTTTCTCTGACTGAAAATATCTGTAACCTACTGGGAGTTCGAGACAGTGGTAAAGCTCCGATATATGTCCTATAACTTAGTTACAGGACATATTTATATTACATTTAGAAAGAAGTCCTGTAACTAAGTTATCAAATAAACAGAAACAGACACGACTGAAGTGTGTCCTCTTTCTTTTGTGAAAACTAACAGTAAATTATTTCTGTGTGACTAATGTGACGAAAAAAAGAAGGTATAAATACTAATTACAATAGTTCATGTTTTTCACAGTCAGTAATTCATACTGTAAGATTGGTTTCTTCGCTGTGTCAAATTGGAGTTTGTTTTGAAATTACAAACCTGTTCACCTGTGCTATTAGAAGACATCCTTTCATAGCTTTTTGAAATAGCGAGACGCTGGAGAGCACAATTTGTTTGAATGCAAAATACAATTTCACCGCTAGATGGGAGTAAATATTACACAGAGTCTCTTTAAATAATACACAATATTTCCTTTTTTTTATTATAATTATTAACTTTATGAAAGGTGAGTGGACCCTTACCACACTTGGATGTGTTCTGTTGGGCAGACGTAGGGCACGGCAGTAATGTTCTTTCTCCAGCTCAGTCTCTTGCAGATACAACTGACTAAGTTTCTCCCTGATTGCTCTGCCTTCTTCTCTCGCACTGTTGTACTCCTCAAGCTGTCAAGTACAAAGGAGGGGAAGAATATCATACAAATATTCCAATGCATAATGCATACTACTACATATTGCAAAGCAAACCGAAAAAGAAAAATCATTAAAGCAGCTTTCAATTTTAAAAAGCTTTCATGCTTTTATTTATTAAAAAGCCCATATTTAATTATTCAAACTGAAGTTTAGAGTGTCAAACAAAGCTGGAACTTACAGTAGACAAAGTGGATTTGTCATGTTCATCCTGGAAGGGAAAAGGGTGGGAAAATGAACTGAATCAAACATTCATCCAGAAATAAATCACAAATAATATCATTATTAACTTTTTTAACATCAAAAGAGCTGTTCTGTCATTTTGTTAAGAAATACTGTGAATTATTTCTACAGACTATTAACTATTCTATTGACCGTTCAAAGAGAAAATAGCCATAATTATTCTTCTTTCAAATTTACCTTCACCAACCATTTTTGGGTAAATTGATCATTTAAAATAAGTATAAAGCAATTCTTAGTATAAAGCAGTGTGCATATTTTAAGCACTGTGAATAATACATATTTGTTCTCATTTCCCCCAACATTGATCTTTTAACTTTACTGTGCAATTCTAAATGAATAACATAGCACACTGCAGGAAAGGTCAATAACTGTCCAATGTTAAGTACCCACTTCATATTGAAACCCTAATTATGTAAATGTAAATGAACACTTACTACAAGAGCGCGGACTTTGCCACTGATCACATGCTTTCTCTTTTCCAAATCTGATATTTCTTTTTGCACCTTCTGTAGTTTCTTCCAGACTGAGACCTAGACATACATTATAACGTTACCACATAGGTGTTTCATTAACGTTTTCACGTGAATTATCTGAAAATCTCAGTTTAAGTAATGTCAGTGCAGCAGTATTTTAATGCATGATGATGTGTCTTACTATAACTCTGACATCAGCTGCCCGTAGATCTCCTTTCCGATTTTCCACCTCCGCTGTCACCGCATCTGTCTCATCGCACACACGCTGCATGTCCAGCTCGGGTTTGTGACTGTACCCTTCCCGTACATGCTCATAGAGGCTGCTCCTGACCGGTCGAGAGGAGCAAGGTCGGTAGGACCATCTAAATCCACTGCTGACATTCAGTCTCGAAGACGTAAGCATATAAAAAGAGCAACACCGGGTAGCTGCCCTTACAGAGGACGCCATGGTTTACGGGTTGACAGTTTAACTGTACGGAAGCCGAAACGAGTCATTTCGTCTGAATTGGAAATGCGATGACAATAACACTTTTACAATTAATTATTATTATTTTAGTCTATTGATATAATTAAATAAATCGCAAAGCTTAATACACTTTGATTTTTTTCTGTAGTTTTATGTATTTGCCGTAATAGTGCTTATTTAATTTTAGTGAAAATTATAGTTCTTTGCAGGGACTTTTACTATGAAAACCACAGTAAATATTCTTGCAAGCTTTTACTGTGTCGGAGTTGGTCGGGGTTTGTTTTCACCGGACAAACATGGGCATGTTGATGTTCAATCAACGTTTGTCAGTGTCTGTTGGGGCAGTGTGTGGTGAAAAGACAGTTGGATTTCATTAAATTCAAAATACAACTCCATAAACAATGTACTCTTTGTTTCACTTATTATCCATAATATTTAATTATTTTATTGATACTTTTTCCAAAGTTTCATAAATGCGGGTTTACCAATCAGAACCCACATTTTATAATGTTGTTGACTGAATAAAGACTGGATTAGAGTATTATAGACTCTCCGACTAAGAACGCTGTAAATAATTTAAAAATCTGTTGAATTTACAAAATATTCATTTGATATCTTTATGCACCTTTATTGTGATCTGTATGTGATTCTCCCATTTTTTGCTTGAGACTCGCTGAAACGGAAGTAAATATCCGTCACATCCGGTAAATTGGCCTATTTATTTTTAAAGCGGAAGCTTAGTATGTTGTTCCGGCAAGTGACAGAATCCGCTCGCTTCGCCTCCAATCATGGCGCAATGCTGGCAGCTGTAAGAAATAGTTGTAATAGACATTACTGATCAAACAATCATCCGTTTTTCTTGTGACTACCGTGCTTACGGCCAATCCGGATTACAGTTATTAATAATCGACTACATGGAGCCGCGGTCGACAAGGTGGACATATCAGGCGCGCGAGTATATTTCTGAGCTGAAATGCTAAGGATGTGCAACACACCGTAATGAGCCGAACAATTTGCGCTGAAACTACCCAGGAAGGTCAAGGCGTTGTGAACGGGCCGAAGGGTGTCAGGCCGTCTGTATCATTGTGGCACCCTGATAGCCTTGATACACAAAATCGAACTCAAGACGCACCAAGAATTAAGAGACTGTCCGTTACCTAGAGCTATACTGCTAGGTCATCTCGCTCTCTGATAGAAACCTTCACCTCTCATGGTAATATTTGAGAAAATGCATGTTCATTGACGAGAGTGTTTTATGCTTGCTCTTGTATTTGTTCGTGTCAGTTTGGATTGCAATATTCTGATTTATTTACTTCTGGTGCGCTAAGAATCGGTCAGTCAATCCCATTGCTAATATTCACCAAACAGATTATTTATAGATGGTTTTGGGAAATGTTTTGACGAAGAAATGCTGAAAATAGCAGAATTGTATTATTAAAGTCAACGAAATTAACAAAATTAAATTTAAGTTTCTATTGTTGAACTTTTTAAGATAAAGAGTGTTTATACTAGTAGTTTGTGCTCAACTCTAGTATATATATATTTTTTGTCGATTCTAGAAATTAGGGAACACTTACTGTAAATATTTTGTATTTATAGATTAAATATTTTAAATATCTGTCAACAATGTGCATTAAATGTAATCACAAGTATTATACTGTCAGAAAAAGAGCATCTAATGACTAAACAATGTATTTTACATTAAATCCCTGCTACAGATGAGTGTCAGAGGTAGTACACTCAGAGGTGGTACTATTACCTGGCGACCACAGCCATGGAAGGATGCAGATAGAGGTGGTGGAGAACCTCTCTCAGATAGTGACTCTGGAGGAAGAGGATTTTCCTGATGACTACTCGACTCCTTTGGGGGAATATGTAACTCAGGGTGAGATATTGGTTGTTTTTAAACATGGATTGTTTAGATAATGAAATCTATATAACTATATATTTATGGATTCTATAGTGTCATTTCTGCAAATATCTCATAAGAGTTCTGCATAGCAGATGCTTCAATCTATCTTCCTCCTGTTTTATTGCTCTTTGCACGTATGTCCTATAGCACAACAGCCACTGTGTATGCATTGGGGTCCAGACGATAAAAAATCTAAGATTCATTTGAACCAAACAAAGACCTGTTTACATCTGCTATAACATGTGTTTTGAGTTAGGCAAGTGGATGGCGTTAAAAACAGTTGTAAATGGGGTCTAAAACGTAAAAGACTGAATTGCTTTCATTGTGTAAACAGTCATGTAGTCGAATGTGTTCGAACAGCCACAAAAGACCACCTACTCTCCACATACTGGCCTGCGTAAACATTATGGGAAGAGCAGTAGCCAGATGGGATTTAAACTTTGTCGGCTGGAGACCCAAGTTTGGTTTGGAGACTAAAAGCATACTGAGCACAATGTTCTTTCACCATTTCTGATTTCTAACACACACTCATTGCATTCGATCTCATCTTGCAGCTGTCAGAGCAGATACTAAAGCTGATGCTTTCAATACGTTTTCGGTTTTCTCCAGCCGTGTTCATATGTAAATTGTGTGCGTTTATTTCATCCATTAGATCGAAAGATATGGAAAAAGTCCATACATATACCCATGCATAGACCCTGCCCTCAAAGAAATCAGGACAGAAGTGGTCGAAAGTTGACATAATAGACTGATTAAAACACGTCTTCCTCTTCTACTTGTGATTTGAACGACCAAAACACATCTTTAATACCAGGTGTGAAACGGGCAAAAGGTTTAAGGCTTGTGGGAAAGCTATAATGTATAATGAAGAAATAATTATGAGTGTGCACTACTTCTGGATCACTATCCAAATACCGGTAATGTAAATTTTTAATGCAAGACAATTGTAAATGATAATCAGATATTATTATTAAATTAATTAATGAAAAATAGAAGCATTTTGTTAGGTCACAGACCTTTGGACCCTAAATATCCAACTATGCCATGAGTAATCTCATCCATTCTTCAAAAACAGCAAAACTAAAATGGTACCACATTCATCGAATGTGAGACCATTATGGGGACATTATGAATTTGATTAATTTAGCACCTTTTTATCTGCCTCGTTTCCCTCTGTCAACTCATTCAGGGTTAAAGCAGTTACTTGATGCTCAGCAGTTGTGTGATGTCACTCTTTTGGTGGAAGGAAAGAAGTTCATGTGTCACAGGTTGGTTTTATGTTTTTCTGCTTTAAAGGTTATTTTTCTGATTATCTTGTTGTGTTAAAAAGGTTTTATTTTCACAACAAGATTCATTTAAAAAAGGCATTCATTGTATTGTATCGTACTACACATTAAATTGTATGGCACATTTTGTATCCTGAAATTATACACTAGCAAATCACAGGAATGTTTTTGAAAATAAATAAATAAATTAAAAATAAATTCATCCTTAGTGAGTATAACATAAACACAAACTTTAAAAAGCTAGTGTACATGTAACACTTTCTTTTCCTTCCCCCAGAGTTCTATTAGCAGCGGTCAGTCCGTATTTCCGTGCCATGTTTACCAGTCCTCTCGTGGAGTCACGTCTTACCGAGATCCGACTGGAGGAGGTGACGCCCTTTGTTATGGAGACGGTTATCCACTTTGTTTATACAGGAGAAGCAGGTCTTAGTCTCGACACAGCAGAGGATTTGTTTGTAGCGGCCAACCGTCTTCAAGTGATGCCCTTGCAGGACCTTTGCTCTAGGTATTATTTACATGCTATCTTTTTGTGATCGTTCTACCTTGTCTTGCTGATACTCACGTTTGTTTCTTCCCGTTTGCAAGGTTCCTTTTTGAACACCTGTCTGTGGAGAATTGCCTGGGCATGTACTCTCTGGCTCGTTCACATCATGACCAGCTGCTTCTTCGGGCTTCTTTGAGGTTGGTGGGTCAGCATTTCCCCGAGTGTCTCGGCAGCGAGATTTTCTCCTGTTGGACCCAGGAACTCTTGGCAGCTTGTTGGAGTCTGATCGTTTGGGTGTGGAGACTGAGACCGAAGTTTACGACGCAGCAAGGCGCTGGGCAGAATACCAGCCCGCTGATCGTCACAGTCACATGCCCAGTTTGTTACGCCATTTACGTCCTGGCCTTTTGGGCCCTGAGAGAACCTCCGAATGAACAAAGAACTTGGGCCTCGAGCCATTACCGAGGGCATGGGTGGACCGCTGAGGCCTCGAGAGGCATGTTTGAGAAGAAAATAGTCTGCGTAGATCTTAAACCGAGGGAGGATGATTCTTTACAGGACAGGGACTTCACGGTGGATTGCTTTGACCCTCGTACGGGGAAGTGGGAGAAGCTGGCAGCCTTGAGCTCCCTGCTTTGCCCGGGCTGCATCGCCGTTGGAGGTCGACTGTTTGTGGCAGGCGGCATCCTGCGAAGTGGCCAGGTCTCATCATCACTGCATGAGTACGATGTTGTGGTAAACCGCTGGATTACACGGCCATTGATGGCTGAACCACGTGCGATGTTGGGTCTTCTTGGCTGTGGAGGTTTCTTATACGCTCTCGGTGGCTGTAACCGAACAGCATTCCTAGATGCATGTGAAAAATTTGACCTTAATGCGCTGACCTGGGCATCAGGACCTCGTTTGCCATTACCGTTACGTTCTTTTGCTTGCAGCCGCCCTTCGCTGTCGGCTCTACTTGCTTGGTGGTACCACACTGGAGCAGAGCAGGGCTGTGGTGCATGCTGGCGTGCTTATCTACCACACAGTTACCGAGGACCTGGAGCCGCGTCGCCCTCAGACTCTGGCGCCACCTGCCTGGCTGGAGGAGTAGCAGTACGTGGCGGTGTTTGTGCCGTTGGTGGTTACTTGCGCGATGCCGCCAAGTTCATCGATGGCAACTACACCCAGGCCGAACCACTTGATGCAACAGGACGCGTGTTGTTCTTCCGAGAGGGACGAGGATCTGCAGTTGAGCGGAAGGTCCCGGTTGGGGTAGAGCGAGGGGATGGTGGTGGCGACCGTGCCCCTGAGTCCGGTGGTTTTCCCAGGTCTGCCGAGGCGCATTGCTGCCGGTGGTGTGGCTAGATGGAAACGCAGGATATATGTTTTGGGTGGTGAGACGGATCAAGATTTTATGATAGCGTCTACTGCTGGAAACCTGGCTGGAGAAGCTGGGTCCAAAGACGGGAGAAATTGCCAGGGAGACGGAGAGGAGTTAGCCAGTTTGGGTGTACTACCCTAAAGTTCCCCAAAAACACATTTTAGCACGTCTTCGGACTGCTCAACAGAAACGCGGAAGGAGAAACGGCAGACCCGGTCCATGCAGAGTCATGCGATCAACAGGGCGAATCAGGAAGTGTGATTTTTCAAAGAGACAAATCTGCATTTCGGACAAGTTTATGCACCTACTTTTACATCTTTACTCTTAGTTGATGTCTAGATGTTTTAAAATTATTTTTTCATTTTTGCAAGCTGAACGCTAGTCTTCATTTACTAATTGTTGACTCAAAATATGCATTATAATTGGATATTATTTTTAGATTTTTTGCTCTTAATAAAATTCTATAATTTTATTTAATTTTTTTCTTGGAAACCGCAATCTTGGAGAATAATTAAATGTTTTAATCGCAGCAACAACAAAAAAACAGGTTTGAAAGATGCTTGACTCAATGAATAAAGTCATTGAAGTTTATTTGAATTTTTTGCTTAAAGCCATTCTTGTGAGGATGAGTATAGTTTTACATGCATTAGAACATCAAGATTGCTACCCTTACAGCAGTTGATAGTGATACTACTGTAAAGTCATAGCTCTTTAAAATGGGCTCTCTTTTAAACAGTCTAAGAAACTTCTAAAATCTGTCATTTTAATTTACTTTTTAATGACGATGGTGACAAATTACACTTATAATAAACCGTTATTAAGCAACATCATGAGATTTTTCCATCAACCAGCATGTTAATGTGGTATCCCACAATTTGCATTAAAAATACTGGATGCAAAAACCACTATGCGAACAAAATATCCATAATGTAAACCATGATTGAAATACATTTACAGATTAAATTGTTTGTGTATTTGAAACACGTCTTTTCCTAAACTCTTTCCCCGCCATCGTATTTAAAAAAGAAAGTTGGCCGCCAGCTTTTTTTGATAATTTTTAGAAAAATTTCTTGGCCCCCAGAATATTTTGTTGTATGAATATTTAAACATGCGATATATTCAACAAATGATCAGTCCCTCTGCTTTTAATAACAAAATTTGGTTACACTTTATTTTAAGGTGTCATTGTTACAGTATAATTCTATATTTAAGTACTGAGTAATATTAATTAACTACATGTACTTACTATAGGGTTAGGGTTTGGTTGAGGGTTAGTTGCATGTAATTATGCATAATTTACTGTTATTACTATGGTAACTATATGTAACAAGGACACTGTAAAATAATGTGTTACCCAAAAATTTTTGTTTGTTTAATTTTGATGATCACGTTATTTTACATATGCATCTGCTTACATATGCTATGGCTTGTTTCAGCTTCTTTGCCTGTGTTTTGAGCCAGAGATTGTGTACTCTTTAAGATGTCTAATAGCATCTCCCTACCATATGACAGTGAAAACATGGAAAGCCAGAAAATTCAGTCAATGGCGGAGAAAGGGTTAAAATAATGTGACTGGATACTTTTCTTAGGTTAAACATGTTGCTCTGGTTAGTCTGAAATGTTATATGGCAAATGATCGCTAGCATACAATGTTTTTAAGAGCATTTTATCGGTGCATCCTGAAACCAAAAGTAATTTATTACATTTTGTGAACGAAAGACTTCCCCCGTTTTTTGTTTTAGTTTGTTTGTTTTTTTGGTCAGTCAGGGTTAGCAATGAAAGCTTTTTTTTTCTTTTGACATTTCTTTATTTGCGAATTGTTTTTGCAT
The DNA here is from genome assembly GCA_030378365.1 of Hybognathus amarus. Lineage (NCBI taxonomy): Eukaryota > Metazoa > Chordata > Actinopteri > Cypriniformes > Leuciscidae > Hybognathus > Hybognathus amarus. Next base: position 12,945 of record JAQIUQ010001696.1, on the reverse strand, counting down.
TATTACATTTTACGTACAATACATATGATCATAACTGAGATTGATACCCAGAACCGAGAGATGATAATCGCTGTTAAAACATTTTTTTTTTTTCAACTTTGTGTTGCAAATTCTACTGTATCTTAACTGATGTTAAAATATTATATTTGGAAATGCATTTACAATACCAGTCCTGAATTTTTTTCTTTTTTTTTAAGATATCAAGTTAAATCAAGAAGTGCAGCACTGGCTCTTGGAGTGAAATTTCTCTTTAAATCTCATATGACTGAACTAACATTGAATAATAATGCAACACAACATGAGTCTTAACATTTAACACACTCTATGTTACAGTCCTTCAGTATCATGTGTGATTTTTGTAGTGTCCACTACAACATCTCTGGAGGTTTGAGTTAATTATGACAGTGATTGAATGATTTTCTGCACGTTGTTGTAACGCACTGTTCAGCTTGCCCTCAATGAAGTGGATCAGTGAAACGTGTCAGTAGTGCTTTAATGGCATCTTTTTGGGTTTAGCTGGTCATCTCATCTGAAATGTTTTAAACATAGAAACGCAATAGGAACCAAATGAATGCTTTTTGTATGATTTCATTGTTCTTTTAATCTTTAAGTTATTGTAATTTTGGTCTTACAGTAACATTTTTTTCAGAGACAAAAAGGACTCTGTATTTACATTCTGATGTCAGAACAGGTCTGTTTGTTTTAAAGACCTAGAATTGTCAAATATTGAACGTTGTTTGAATGGAAAGTCTGTGCTCCGAATTTTCATTAAAATAAATTGAACATACATACGGTTTTTTTGTGGCTTGTCTTGTAAATATAGGTGAATATGTTGTAGCATTTAAAATGAGTAAAGTAGTGATACTGTCACACACACCAAAGTGCAGGATTATTAACCACACCATAAAATAGTTTTTTCCCTCCTCTTTTAGTGATTTCCAAAATAAGGTGAGAACTGTATTTCTGGGGAACTAACAGACCAGTGACTTTTCTAATCAGTGATGTATTTTTAAAACCATAAATACTAAAACATTACTTTAGGTTTTATACATTGGTGTCAGAACACAAACGTGTTTCAAACAAGCTATTTAAGAGAAATTAAGAGAATTAATGGAAGAAAATATTTTTTCTACTTATGTAAAAGAAAAATGGTAACTATTTTGTCTTTGTTACATGTAGTTACTATAGTAATAATAGTTAATTATGCATATCATAATCTAACCCTATAGTAAATACATGTAGTTGATGTACATACACTAACAAGGAATTGGTTCTCTTCTAATATTTTTTTATATGCCTTTTTAAATTATGTAATTTAAGAATACTATAAGAACTACTTAGTTTTGTTTTTCAAGAGAAAGCACCACAGCATACAGTGAGCTAAGACGTAAGTTTGATTAACATTTAATGCTTAAAACTGTTAAAGTTCTTCCTGAGTGGCTAGTAATAAGTTAATTATTGTCGTTAATAATATTCCTTTCATCAGCCCTTTTGCAAAGGTGGGCAAAGATCATGGATTTTACCCTCAAATCCTATAAGAATAAAATTCTCCTCAAGTGCTTCATCAGTGGTGTTCGTTTTTATATCCTGTCATCGCAAATGAAATTAGCATCGTGTCTGTCTGCCTTCAAAAATGGAAAACACTACAGCGAAACACGCCGCCATCAACAATCCAGCTGACATCAGCGTGATCATTGGCTACTTTTTGGTGGTTATTGCAGTAGGAATTTGGGTAGGTGAAAGGTTTGTTTTAGGGTGTTTTAAAGTGCCAAAATAGCTGAATTACACTTTAAATGTATGTAAAAATGTAATGTAATGTATTTTTTTCATAGTCTTCATTTAGGACTAATCGTGGCACAGTAGGCGGCTACTTTCTTGCAGGTTGGAACCATGGTGTGGTGGCCTGTGAGTACTAACTTTATTCAATTTAAATGTTTAATTAAAAACTTAAGTTATTTTATTAGTTAGTTTTTTCAGTTTATTAGTTAATTAAATGTATTAGATGTAAGTGTACAGTTTTGTGGCAATATTATCTACCCTTTCCTCAAATGAAAAAAAGTTGACCAAATAATATAAAGATTTGAATGCTTATTCAATTCAAGATTCAAGATTTTTTTTGTCACATACAGAATATACAACCTGCAGTGAGCTTTATAAACAAGCTTAATTTTAAAGCTTGTTTACTATTTCCATGTATTTATTTCCCCTCACATTACACAAATAGGTGGGAACATCTCTTTTTGCGGCAACATTGGCAGTGGTCATTTTGTTGGCCTTGCAGGAACAGCGGCTGCAAGTGGAATAGCTGTTGGGGGTTTTGAATGGAACGTAAGCTGGACATTTTATTATCATTGATGTAATTTGGATTAGACTGTGATTATAATCATTTGTTTATAATATCAAAAATTCTTCTGTTTCACAGGCATTATTTATTGTTTTGCTGTTGGGCTGGGTGTTCGTCCCTATTTATTTGACCGCAGGGGTATGTTCGTTTTTCATAACAAGGATATTTTAGATGACAAATGTTTATTTGAATAATGGAAGTGAAAGAGCCTTAAAGGGATACTCCACTTTTTTGGGAAATAGGCTCAAACCAACAGTTGAGTTTTACTGTTTTCGAATCCATTCAGAGGATTTTCTGATATTGAGAAGAATATCAGTAACCAGACAGTTTCTGGTCCCATTGACTTCCATAGTATATATTTTTTTCTTACTATGATAGTCAATGGGATAGGAAACTGTATGGTTACTGATATTCTTCTAAATATCAGAAAATCAGCTGAATAGATTTGAAAACGGTAAAACTTCGAAATGTTTAACTCTGAATGAGTTGTAAAACAAGCCTATTTCCAGAAAAAGTTGAGATATATCTTTAATATACTTTTTTTTTAAAGGTGATTACAATGCCACAATACCTCAAGAAAGATTTGGAGGGTCTAGAATTAGCTTGTATCTCTCTGTCATTTCACTTTTCCTTTACATCTTCACAAAGATTTCTGTAAGTATAAAGTCATATCCAGACTAAAATCCAGAATCAAATGAGCTGTTTTCTACAAAAGGGCACCAACTCATCAATTTCTCCTCCTCGCTAAACATAGGTTGACATGTTCTCAGGAGCGGTTTTTATACAGCAGGCTCTCGGCTGGAATATCTATGTTGCAGTGATTGCTCTGCTCTGCATAACAGCACTCTATACTATCACAGGTAAAATCGGCTACTGATCCATCTCATTTACATTTATCAGATACTATACATCCAAATTAATCGAAGACTACATTTTATAATTTCATGCATTGCCTGGGAATCAAACCCATGAGCTTGGAATTGGTACAGCGATATTATACTAATGTTGATATATAGCGTTTTAGGGACAAATTATCTCATTTGTTGAGGCCCACAAAATGTCTTGCAAATGACATGCAATGTCTCTGTAGGAGGACTGGCTGCGCTGATGTATACAGATACTGTCCAGACCTTTGTTATCATTGCCGGAGCCTTTGTCCTCATGGGATTCTGTAAGTAACTTTTTGGAGTTCAAAATCCATTCATGCTTATAACTTGATGACACTTTACATACAGTACTTGTCAATGTCATATTCCTGAAGAAGGACAGCACATGCACTTCTGGATGGTTGTTTTTTTCTGAGTTAAACATCAACTAAGTTTAAGCACTAGCCATCTAACCACTGAAAACCACCGTCAACACTTGACTCATTAATACTAACACTTAACCCCCCTTAACATTGTTTCATTTTTTCTTTTTTTAAACCTTGCTTCATATATTAAGGTAGGCCTGCTGTTGGATCTTTTTGTAACAATGATTAAATGTAAATGTCGCCTTTGGCTTGCTTAGTTGGGGACATTTAATATTCAACAATCTAATAATATACTATATATAATAATAGATCTGCCTGCATTGACACCATTATCTGAGAACTGAACTGAGCTGGACGAAGACCTCACTGTTTTCTCCAAGAGCAGCTGTGTAGATAAATTGAACTAAATTAATCACTTTTTTACAACAAAAACAAACCATAACTGAACTTAAGCTGGACTATGACACTATTTTCTTCTAGATCTTCTGTACAGCCGAAAGAAACATTTGTTGCCTTATTTTCCTGTGTTATCACTGTAAAGCTGCTTTGAAATAGTCTGTATTGTAAAAAGCACCATATAAATAAAGGTTAGTTGACTTGATTTGACTTAAATGTAAATTAATTCCAAGAAAAGTCCATAAAATCACGGCCCAATGTACAAGTGTTAATATGAAGGAATTTTCTGTGTTGATTGTTTAATCTATATTTTGAATCTCAAGTTGTCTTTTAGGGTTAAAAGAAATTGTTGTAGCATGGTGTAGTAGCACAACTTTTTTTAAAGTGAAATATGTTGTTTTTATAAATATTCAGTTCACGCTTAAAGCTACACTGTGTGATTTTTACCCCCATCTAGCGTGTAAAAGGTATATGACCATCCAGTGAATATTAGTTTCTGTTCCTCTCAATTCCGATTTCGTTTTAACTCCTACGGTGGCCAATGTCAGTCCAGAGATTAACATGGCTTCCAGTTCGAACCTCGTCCATGAGTGTTAACTCAAACGTAAACACGAAAGGCGAAGCTTGAATTAACGGGTATGTCCCTCTTTGGCTAATGTACTTTCAAGATGGAGGGGCAACATGGCAGACCGACATTAGAACCCTTACCCGTATGTTTTTTCAATGGTATATTATACAGGAGAAGTGTTTTTAGCTAAGAATAAACTAAAATAGTTACACGTGTCATCTTTAAACACAATTGTGTTACAGTAAAAAAAAAAATGATAGATTTGTTTCAAAATCATAGTTCTTCCTCAGGCATTTGCAAAAGTTGCTTAAACTAAATATTACAAAATAAAAAGTAAAAAAATAAATCCTTTACTCATTAAATCTATATTATAAACTGGCCTTTGTGTTGTCCCCTCCTTGTCAACAGCTTTCCATGAAGTTGGAGGTTACAATGCTTTACTGGAACAGTATAATTTATCTTTACCAACTCAGAGGATTTCCCTACACCCTTTGGAATATAATATTTCTGAACATTGTTACACTCCACAGAGGATGCCTTTCACTTGCTTAGGGATCCCGTTACTGGGGACCTGCCATGGCCGGGTGTGTTATTTGGCATCGCAATTATTGGTAGCTGGTACTGGTGTACTGATCAGGTGAGGACAGTTAGTAATTATATGATAATAACACGGCCTTCTTTGCTCAATTTCTTCACATTACATATTGTATTATGCAGGTAATTGTCCAGCGCTGTTTGGCTGCCGCAGTCTGACGCATGTGAAGGCAGGCTGCATATTGTGTGGTTACCTGAAACTGCTCCCTATGTTTCTCATGGTGTTTCCAGGCATGATCAGCAGAGTGCTTTATCCTAGTATGTATTTTAATAGTATGAACATATTTAATTTTGGTCAGAGAATATCAATAATAAAATCAATTTTCAGATGAAGTAGCTTGTGTGGAGCCAAGCATCTGTAAGGAAGTGTGTGGCACAGGAGTTGGCTGCTCCAACATTCGCCTACCCCAAACTAGTGGTTTCTGTAATGCCAACAGGTTTTTAATTATTATTTTATACCTTTACAAAAAAATTATTTGTTTGGGTTACACTTAATTTTTGCTCTCAATCCTTTCTATGTAATTGATCCCTAAACAGGTCTCAGAGGTTTAATGCTGGCAGTGATGTTAGCAGCTCTCATGAGCTCTCTAGCATCTATCTTCAACAGCAGCAGCACCTTGTTCACCATGGACATTTGGACTCGTATCCGGCCTCAAGCTCGAGATAAAGAGCTTATGGTTGTTGGAAGGTTTGGAACCATTCAATTTATGTTAAATCACACTAATTAATGACTTACTCACAGCCACAATTCGCCTGTGTATTGTCAAAACATACTGTTTTATAATTAGGCTATACTTTTAGAGCGCATTACATCTTTACAGTAGTTCCTCAATTTAACAGGACTTGTTCCAATTCCTAGTCCTTAACAACACAATTAAGAGTCATTTTGAGAAATTGTGAAGAAACAATGTTCAGAAAATAATGTAACTTTTTATCTCTGTTATCTAATCAACAATCTCATGGCAATTCATTTTTTGTTTTGTTTCATTTGTGGCAAATTCTGCTTCTGCTTTCACCTCAATGACAGTTGGGGTTTAAGGATGGACTTTAATGCTTGCTTTTTTTTCCTCAAAATTTTCCAGAAGAATTTTCCACCAAATCGGCAAATCATTAAAAAATTAAACGTTCACTCGTAAGATTGGATGATAGAGCTATCTCTTGTTTTTCTTTTTAAAAGGAGCCTACAGAAATAAGGTCAGTTCTTGATAATTTCCAAACCACCTAAATTCTAACAAATAAGGGAACTTCTAAGAAGTACGGGACAAATATTAATTATTATAATTTAATATTATTCAAATAATTAACACTTTACACCAAGGTCTCATTATTTCGAATTTCGGATATTTAGAAGAATATCAGTAACCAGACAGTTTCTGGTCTCACTGACTTCCATAGTAGGAAAAAATATATACTATGGAAGTCAATGAAATCAGAAACTGTCTGGTTACTGATATTCTTCTAAATATCAGAAAATCGGCTGATTATTTCAGAAAACGGTAAAACTCAACTGTTCAACTATTGGAGTGGGGAGTGGTAAAATGAGCCTATTTCCAAAAAAGTGGAGTATCCCTTTAAGATTAATAAATGCTGTAGAAGTGCAGTTCATTATTAGTTCATGTTAACTAATGTAGCTAACTAATGAATGAAATGTTATTGTATTGTTACCTTAATTACTATAAATATTAACTGTACTTTAAGTTTAACCTTAATATCTAGCATATAACATTTCTTTCTACGATTTTCATGAACTGAACACATGTTTTAACTTCTGTAACAGGGTGTGGGTACTCTGCATTGTCGCCATTAGCATTTGCTGGATCCCAGTTGTCCAGGCAGCCCAGAGTGGTCAGCTATTTGATTATATTCAATCTGTGACTAGTTACTTAGCTCCACCTATTGCAGCGGTCTTTTTCCTTGCTATTTTTGTGAAGAGAGTCAATGAGTCAGTAAGTGTCTCCTTTGTACATATAAGTCTTCATTAAACGTATCATCAAATGCCTGCGACACAAATTGAGTAAAAGATTGCATCCTCACCTTTTGTTCATTCAGGGGGCTTTCTGGGGCCTGATGGGAGGACTGGCTATCGGTCTGTGTTCGCATGGTACCCGAGTTTGCATATGGCTCTGGAAACTGCATCTATCCATCCAACTGCCCAAAAATTATATGTGGAGTCCATTACCTTTACTTTGCAGTGCTGCTCTTCTTCTGCACCACTATTCTAGTGCTGTTTGTGAGCTACGACACCCCACCCATAAGAGGACAAACATGTAAGTTGATGAAGCTGTGTATATATTGTATGGATTGATTGTGCTGTTAATGTATTTTGAAGTGAACTAATTGTTAAAGGTGATTAATAAAGATTCTAACCTAAGTTGTTTTTAAATATAAATGACTTCTATTTATTAATAACATTTACCTTGCTCTCTTGCCAAGCTCCATCGCCTTGTCTTTTCCATGCGCTATTCTGAAGAGAAGAAAGGGTCGATCTGGACTGGGAAAGGAGGAACGGGGGAGGGAAGACCAGAAGAGGGGCAGATGAAAAGGAAAAAAGGTCGAAACTGATGAGAATCAAAGTAAGATGACATGTTGCATCAGTTTGAGAGAAATTAACATTTTGTAGATAAAACGTATATTTTTAATGTGGTCGGTGTCCCGATCCTGCTCCTGGAGGGCGGTTATGAAAGTTGAGCTCAGCTTAAATCCTAATTAAACAGCTGAAAAATCGAATCAAGATCTTCAGTCGCATTTGAAATAGCATACTTTCCTACTCAGTATAGGCAAAAAACTGAATGTGACTGACAAAAGAAGCATCTCCAAATTCACAGAACTCATTTAGAGATACATACACTCTTACTATATTGACAATACTTTTTTAAAGGTCATGAAGTAATTACTTATTCAAAATAAGTACCAACTATGTGAATTTGGACAATGCCTTCCGGTCAAATGTGTTGGGGAAAGTTTGGCTCAAAACTTTGGCCAAAAGCAGGATTGGACAGCCCTGGTGTGGTGTGGTGTGTGTATATAATATTTACTCTTTTGCCATAGTTGAACATGAGTGATCGATCCATAATGATGAAGATTATCGGCTGGATTTGTGGCATAAGTGATGCTCAGGCTCCAGAGCCTACAGAGGAGGAAGTGGCAGAAGCATCAAAACAATTACCTGACATAACTGAAGACCCACTTTGGAAGAATATAGTCAATGCTAATGGGCTAATAATGATGACTGTGGCTGTTTATTGTTGGGGTTACTATGCATGAGAGGAAAATACTGACTGACTGAGGCATAAATTGGATTTTCCTACCTTGCATGTTCTTAGAGTCTCCCTAATCAAATACAAATGGTACGACTCATCAGTTTGTTTATCTAAGAGATAGCTGAAATGAGTGCCAGATAAGGAAGACATCTAAAGTGTGTCCTCAGGACCAGGGTTGGGAAACACTGATTTAAATCTTTGAATTTTCACAAGTCTACAGAATCTGGTATTGACTAACATCTACCTGATACAATGTGTGAAAAAAGTACTTTAAATGGATCACTGAAAATGCAATAAAATCATCATTCAATTAAAAAAGAGAGAGAGCAATTTTGGATTGGTATGTTGGATTTCACTTTGAGATGCTGACACTGTCAGACAAGATACCTAATGTCCCAGAACTGATGTTGACACAAAATATATTTTGAAGAATGTTGGTAATCCATATGGTCATTCCATAGAAGGAAAAAATATTATGGAAGTCAATGGTTACCACCATTCTTAGAAAATATATTTTGTGTTCAACAAAGAAAAACTCATACAGGTTTGGAACAAATTGAGGGTGAGTAAATGACAGAATTTCCCGATTTTTGGGATCCCTTTCAAGACCTATCCAAACAAATAAAAACCATGTACATTGCAAAAAAAAAAATGAAAAATTAACACATTGACAGAAAATAATAAATTATTTACAAACAAAACAAAGAAAATATGATAAATCACAGACACCAGTTTTAAATATCTTTTATTCATTTTAGAGGCAAAAATTCCCAATAGCAGATTGACGGTGAAACCTGAACGGTCTCCCAAACCAGTGGGATCAGCATCAATGTTTCTGTTTGTAAGATTTCACAGACTGATGGAATGAGCAGAATGAACAGGGTTAAGGCTTAGAATCAGGTTTTGAGTTGTCCTGTCTTTTTGTTGTTCTTTCAGCCACATGAAGCTAATTACTGCTTTGGCAAAAGCTTCCTTTGCCAACAAGCACACAGACAGCCTGGCAGGCAAAGAGATAGGTAAGAGGAAAGGTTTGGTCAAGAAATAAAGACTGATTTCATAAATCAATTTGAAGGAAGGGAAAAATTAAGTCCAACAACAACAAAAAAAAAATATTTCACTCGCATTCAAACAAAACAGAAAAATCTAACAAGCAGCCAAACTGTTGATTACAAAGTGACATCAGGGATTTTGGATTCTGTAAAGTGACATAATTTTGCATGCTTTTGACCAAAGGGACAGCAAATTAAACTTGACCACAACCTCTGACATTAAACTCACAGTCCTTTGTCTCAGTCTGCAGTTTTTTTGGGGGGTTGGGGTCAGAATCAGAGCTTATCTTGGAAGACTGCCAAGCCGTCAAGACTTTCTTAACCAATTAAAGTACATGTGAAGACTAGTCCCATGCAGCAGACTAACTAATTTAACCAGCATTGGTTTTCAAATTTCAAAACATTGATCTGGTTATGTTGAGAACCGAGAATAAAGTATGGTGATAAGAACTGATACTGACAATGATAGCAAGGTTAACAAGATAAGATAGAAGAGGCGAGCGCAACCATAAATAGTACAGTGGCATGAGGTTTCAGTAGAGCAAAAGCAGGGTGAGAAAGGACAATCCTGACTCAGTCCTTTACCTCCCATCGTCTCTTTTGGCGCGGGCCTGAACCAGCTCGCATGGCTGTACCCAATTGTTATCATGTAGCCCAACTCGACAACCAGGTGTGTCCTTATCTGTGCGCCGACAACACATCCAGTAGGAACGTCCATAAGGCAAGTCATGGTGGTAAGGTTTAGGGTGCCAGCGGCAGAGCGATACATCTCCCCGCTCATACTGCCGCTTGCACTGCTTGCAAGGGTCATCACGGTACAACGGGTCCTGGTTCCAGCGAGAGTCTGTAGCACGCACTCCGTAGGTCTCGATCAGGGTCTTGAAATCATGGCAGGTGCATTTGAGTGCTGCTAGCGAATGGGTGGGCAGGTAGCTGAAGATATTGACCATGATGTGGTCCGGAAGCAAAAGCATGTATTGCCGTGGTTCCAAAAGCCGTTGGATCTGAAAGCGAATCTCAAGGAAGTCATGGGAGACATGTCGGTAGAGGCGGCACAACGGAGGATCAGAACAGTCATCCACAGTTGTCAGTGGGGAGTCTGGCCTCTCTGCAGTAGGCCCCACTTGCCCATTGTTGTTTGCACAGTCTAAAGACAGCATCCCACCGTTTACTGTTGAGCAACTTTCATCTTCAGTAGATGGTGATTGCAAAAAGAACAGCTGGCCAGGAGGTGGATCCTCTGAGGATTCAGTTGAATTAGCCCCATTAGGCAAAGCAAAACATACAGTCTCTTCTTGAACATTCTCTGTGCTGTCCTTCCCATAGAAGACACATTGGTCTACTGCACCCGTGACCACAACCTCAACGTGGAAGCCGGTCATCCGCTCTCGAACCCACTGCTGCCTTCTCTCCCGAGGCAGAGTCTTGGTTAGGATCTGACACTGTGGAGGGAGGCCTGTCGTTGATACCTTCCCAAGGGAATCGGCCTTTGGTGAGCCAGCAAGGAGGGCACCTGGAATCACGAGATGAGGGACTAACCAGTTGGTAGAGGTCACAAGTGATCTTTTCTTTGCCTCTGGCTCCTGCTTGCCCCCCTCCGACTCCACAACTCATAAACATGCATTCAGGGCGGCCAACAGGCTCAGACTGGGTGCGAGGGTCCAGACTTGACACTCGAAAAGCGATCCGTACTTCCCCTCGTCCATGGCTTGGAGCACCACCCACAGACTCACCAGTGTGAATGCTGTCTATTCCTGAACCATTCAGTTCAGGCCGGCAAAGTTGTACTGTCAAGATTCTGCTGCCGAGATTCAAACTCTGCAACAGCTTGTGCAACCCGTCGGGATTCCTGCTGTTGCTGCTGTAAATCAAAGTCACTTTGAGAGGTTGGTGCAGATGAAGGGGGTTCTGAGAGGATTACAACAGGTTTCTGATGGACTGTATAAGGACTAGTTTGTCCTTGCGCTACCCCATACCTTGAAGGGCCAAGGCTGTACGCTGTTCTAACGAGGGCCACCATTTCGGCCACAGAGAGCAGATCTGTCTCACTAACTCCAACACCATCCTCCACCAAGTTGGATTCTGTGGGTACATCAACGGCAACATTTTGAGCTCTGGTGGGAGGGTCATAAGAGGAACAGCGACGACGGCGCTTGGCCTTGGTACAATTCGGTAGCCCAGTTTCCCTTGACTTTCATGGCACTAGGCCTAGGAATTCCAGCACCATTACACTGGTGAGCTACAAAGAAGGCAATTTTCTCCTTGGTGTTGCCTGGTTTGATGACATACCAGGTATCAAGCAGTACCCTGCCATCCTCCATCTGTGAGTTTGGAGAGGGTGGTGCAGGTAGTGGTGGAGCTCAGAAGGGTAGATGAAGCAGCTGGTGGGTGTGTTTTCAGTGCCAACATCCTCATCTTGCTCCTCACACCGACTACATGGGTCTCTAATGTTGTAAGCCCCGAATCATCAGCCTTGCAGTGGGTGGTAGTTGTTCCATTACGAATTGTACCATTGCTGTACAGCTTATTCTGGGAGTAGGTGCCAAAGGGGCGTGGGCACCACAGCCGGATGTGGGGAAAAGGTGTCAGCGGTTCATTATGAGCCCATGGGGAACATACCTGCCTTTATACTGGGCAGCTACTTTGCATTTCACCACTCATCTTCACTTTTCAGGTCTGCATGTTCCAGCTGGACAGATTGCTCCATCTGAGGACTAAGAGAAAGAGGAAAGACTTAATTTCAATGTTTAGTTAAAATGTCTTAATCAGAATTACAACAATATAGTGAAGAAAAAAAAAGAGTAGTGAATCATCTGGAATGAATGTGAACACCCTCTTGCCTCCAAAAAAGGCTACATTATGCAATGAATATTGTATTGAGGAGCTAAATCGTTATATCAGACATCTTATTTAAGACAGTATGTTGAGAATTGAGGATCCTGTACATGTATATGTTGTCCTGTACAAAGTACATGTTGTCTTTTGTGTGGTTTACTTTGTGTAAAGTTTCAGTGTCACAGCTTTTATAACCAGGCTGTTAATAAGACTGGGCTGACAGACTACAATCAATTCTATTAACTTAATCACTGATACAAATGTCAGTGGATTTTATTAGTTAACTAAATTGATTAATCATTCCAGCTTACATGAACAGGACTGGTGTTGGTGTATCTATAATCTCTACTAGAAGGAAGCTTAAAAATTCCAATCAATAAAGAGTGTAAATTATGGAATTTTGAAAGTAATATATCGAGTTTGTACTTGTTTAATACAGGCTAAAACCTTTTCTTAAACTGGTTTCTTAGACTTTACGATCCCATTGTATTTCAACACATGCGGTACACAATTACACAATCAGTGTAGGTCAGTCTTTTTTTTAATTCTGGGTGGCTATGTAGAAAAAAACATTTATTTTCTGTGGCCATTAATAAGCAGAAGAGCTTATACATAAATAATATTGTGACACATATAACTGGGTATAT
>JAQIUQ010001695.1:7500-15702 GCA_030378365.1 Hybognathus amarus | reverse complement strand
TAGTTAGTTGAATGTCTAAAGTGGACTATCAAAATAAAGTCTTACCAAAAGTTTTGTTTTTGTCACAGTGTATGGTTGTGTTTCCCTGGGTTCACTAGAGGTCCTTATTCTCAGGCATTTACATTAAACTACATTTCCCAGCATTCTGTACTGCCCATTGCATCTGATGAAGCACTGCACACAGCTTTTTCCTGTCAACCTTAGTTCTGTGCGGGCACAGATGTTTGTGTTTTTGCGGATCTGTCCTTTTGTTTCTTTAGCCTTTGCCTGGACTTGGCATTGCCAGTATGCATTTTCCCAATAAATTACTCTGCCATCTGCGGATAGCCTGCGCTCCTGTGTGTGTGATCGTGACAGTTTTGGTTCCCAAAGCAGCTCATGGTACCGCTCGCACTTTGGACGTGAATAGCACTGTCAGTACTGCTGAATGATTTCAATGTTAAGCTCAGTGCAGATGACTGCAGGCCTGACCGCGAATCAGGCATAGAGCGTGTGCTGCCTGCAAGACGCAACACGCCTCTATCCACGGTCGTAAGTTCGCGCTGAATGGCGCGATATTGTAAGCGTCCGCCGAGCAAAGCCCGCAAATGATTTAGTTAGTGCCATTTGTGCATTCGCCAGCACGTTCGAAGCGAATTCGCGCCTGCCGCCCGAGTTAAAATCTGAACTTTGGGCGTCAATTCACGCCGCGTTAACCAATCAGGAGCCTCATCTGGCTTGCTCGCGTGGTGAAGTATCTGGATGCTTCAATTAATTATTTTGTAATATGACTAAATGCATGGTGGACTTATGCACAAGCAAATGTTTTATCACTTAAAACTTAAAATTTCTATATACGAGATTCATTTTGTATTGAATGTTATTCATTCATATCTAGATTATATGAAATAATATAATGATGTAAAGACAACCAACATCTGCATAAGTTCGTGTCTGGACATGAGAGAAAAAAAAATCACAGGATAGGTTATAACTTTTTAAAGGCTGGCTCTTTTTATCATCAAACCAAAAATAAATGACAGCTAGATTAGGTGGATGAGGGCGAGGGTGATCCTCGCTCCGATGCGGGGACAACACGTCATCAAGCTGGGGGCGTGACAGGCGGAAGTACCGCTAACAGTGGCCGTCATGCAGGCACAACTCATGGAGTGGGCAAATGGTAAACTCGCCAAACAGTTCGCCTCTGAAGGGTCTGGTGGACATGCATATATCGGCGGCGATGATCCCCACCCCCGTTGTTCTGCTCTCCAAAGTAAATACAGAGCGGTGACTTTCTCGATGAATGCTCAGTCGACATAAAAAAAATGGCCGCCAATGGATTTCAATTCTACGCGCAGTAAATTTCGCCTCAAACTTTTGTCAGTTTCACTGTTGACACACGAATTAACACAAAGTGGTCAAGGGTCAAACTGAGACACGTCAGGCGCGAATTTGATGCGCTATCGCGTCCGGTGTGAACACAGCATTATGCTCACTAAGTTTGCTGTTATCTAACAAAAAAAAATTAAAATACTAATAGTAATATTGTAAAATATTATTACAATTTTAAATAACTTTTTTTATATTTTAATATTTAAAACACAATTTATTTCTGTGATGGCAAAGCTCAATTTACAGCATCATTACTCCAGTTTTTATCAGAATGTTGAGTCTGTATTATTTGTTTGATGCACACTGAACTCCAGAAATCCAAGTCAATTCAATTCTCACAATAATAATTGATATTCAGGTCTATGCAAAAATGTATTGATGTATTGATGTTCTTCCCTGCTGCTCAATTTGAATAGAAAAACACAATGCATGCTGTTTTGTTTGTGAAAATGGAGAATAGTTGAGCCAGCCACTAAATCATAGTTTCTCTATAATGCTAACAATGGCCGAGACAATTTCCCTTCAGTCGGTTAACCCCCAAAAGGCGAAAGTGCTTGGAAAAATGGGGGCATTAAAAACATGTCCAAGCAGCATTGCCTATTTCTGAGAATCTTAAAGAAACGACAACCATTAGTATACAAACATGTTTCTACACAGGACCAAGAGCTAAATTAACAGGAGAAACGGCAGCTGTAAATTGATTTTCCTTTCTAGCGTTAATGAAACGTTCCCGTGACACACAAGCCCCCTCCCTGCATTCGCCACGGATCGGTGGTGCCAAGATAAACTGTACTGCTGAGTGCCAGTCAAACCAAAGACATCACATTTCAACATTCTCTCTCTCTCTCTTCTCTCAGACAAATTATCAGTTATCAACCAGCCATGAAGTTCAAAATGATTAAATTACTCAATAAATATGCTTTATCATTAAACTAGCATCATGCATCCAAAGCTATTAAACACTAATCAAAGTTGTCTGTTTGATACTTATTAAAAGCCAACAAAAATAGCACATGCATCACTTGCTTGGGAATTTATATCATTTTATCCAATTAATCAAATGACTTATCATATACTTAATGCGAACTTGACAGTTTTACATTGGGAACGGTCCCCTAAGCTACACAGTCATCAGGTTTCACTGAATAAGAGCTCTGTTGAAGACAGTGGCGGTGACACATGGTTAATTGAAAGCGGCTTGTTGTAGCCGCTGGTGTGGCGTGTTGGCTGGCGCTGCAGAGGTGCCATTAGTTTTCATTAGCGTCTGCTGCTGCTGTTGGGAACACGTGCGCTGATCGTACTGAAGACCTGTAGCCTTTACAGCTCATCAACAAACATCTGAGGAGCCACAGGACACATTGAGCTCTGACAGCGAGCAGCATTTGCCCTTTCTCTGGGTTCAACACAAATTAAGATCTATCTGCAGCATCTGTGGCTTGCTGTCCATTAACACAGAAAATCATTTTGGTACAATTGACCCTCAGTTTGTAAAAACAACAATCATGCGTTACGATGCTGCATAATGGATGTCAAGCTGGGGAATAAGGACATTTCTGGAGAGCTTAAAGCAGAAATGTTAATTGTTGTTAAAACACTTAACTTTCTTTTTTCCTGTACAAAAATGTGTTATTTCACCTGTAAAGTCAAAAACAAAGTCTAAATTTCCCATTTAGTATAGGGGGAGTACTCATCTAAGCAGATTGTTATGCATTATCAATGTTGTGGGTGTATTTTGTTCAATGCAAAGTGTATTATCAATAGTTGCATCCTTGTTTGTATGTATACACGTTGTGTGTGGAAGTTTACAGAGTTTACTGTCTTTATATAGTCAAACAGAGTTGAAAATATGAATGTTAAAGCATAATGTTTAGATCTTGTGTTTATAATTTGACTATTTAATTTAGTACAATGTTTTGCCCCATAGGGGCCATTTACACCTGGCCACTTCAAGCGTTTTCTCAGATCGGATAGCTATCTGATTTATCAAAACGATTCCATTTACACCTGGTCACATAAATGTGTTTTTGCAAAACGGATATAAATCCGATCTTCAACTCCCGCGTTATATGCGGAATTAAAGAAGTGCAACGTCACTGAAAGCAACAGAAATTAGCTGCATTTTATTGATCATTCGGCTAATTTCGAAATCAGCAAAGACGGCGATAAGAGAGAGCGGCAACAGAACTGGTGAGATCATTTCGTTTCTTTACTTTAATGAAGATGGTAGTGTTAATCGTCTGCGACTTTATTTTCACTTTGATTTGCGATAGATTGCGGCGCACTGGCTTGATAAGCGCTCAGCTGATCATCTGAGGTGATGCGTGTCGCAGTAGCGTCGTCATATCTGACTAAAATAGCATGACAAATGGCCTATAACACGCTCTCATTTTTTTGCATTTTTAGGGGTAGTAACATTTACATATGTTGTTTCAAGAACCGGATGCATTTACACTTGTCCAGTTTCATCTGGAATGCGGCCCAGACCACCTTCTGAAGTGGATTGAGTGATCGGATTCAAATCCATCTCGAATGCGTTTCGGGGGGCATTTACACCTGGTCTTTTCACGATCAGATAGCTATCCGATCACAGAAAACGCATGAAGTGGCCAGGTGTAAACGGCCCCATAGACTCCATAAGAAGTATGCCACTGTACACACTTTTCTTGTTTTTTATCTGATAATTTTTTTTGTGTCAGGCTGTCTAGAAGTCGTCGCAAGCTAAAAAGCCCCCCAATAAACAAACAAACAAACAAATAAACTAACAAACTGTATTAAAAGTAATCTGAGATCATACAGTAGGAACAGACTGAACTTTAAGTCATTATATATTAATAATCCTGAAAGCTACTGTCTATCGAATATTAGCAGCAGTAATTAAAAAAATGGTGCACTGAGAACTAAAGGAGCAGCATTGAAACTGGACACAAGACAACAGCTTTGGAAGAGATGAACATAATAATAACAACTTGCATTACCGTTCAAAAGTTTGGGGTTGTCACGTGTAGTTCTGCTTTTGTTTCATTTTATCTGTATTCTGTTCCTGTTTTGCCTGTGTTTATTAAAAAACTGTGTTTATAAAAGGGTAACACTTTACAATATGGGTGCACTAATATGCATTAATTCATCCTTAACTAATGCACAGATAATCATGAGTTAATACAACTCATGAAGAACTAAACCATTAATTAATGATTACTGCATCAGCAACTAATAAAGAGTCTATATGATTAATAGATTAAGTAATATATGACTTGCTGCTAACACTTTACAATAAGGTTCGTTAGTTAACATTAGTTAATTAATTAGTTAATATGAACTAATAATGAATAGCACATATACAGCATTTGTTAACCTTTGTTAATGTTATTCTCAACATTTACTAATACTTGATTAAAATCTTGTTAACATTAGTTAATGCACCGTGAACTAACATGAACAAACAATGAACAGCTGTATTTTATGAACTAACATTAACTAAGATGAACAAATGCAGTAACAAATGTATTGCTCATGGTAAGTGCATGTTAGTAAATACATTAATGTTAACTAATGAACCTTATTGTAAAGTGTTACCGATTTGCTATTAATTCAATGCTAATTGTGTATTAATTCCTTAATAACATATTTTAATAACTAATAGTGTAAATTAATGTGTTAATTACCACAATTAGTCAAAGCTATGCACTTCAACTTCCAGTTGTCTGCTTTAATTAATCATTAGCTAATGATTTGCAAAGGTATCATTATGTTATGACTTTACTTGTTGGGGCACATCATTATTAACTAGTCATTTAGTGATTTGCAAATGAATTTGCACTAACAATGAAGTAAATAATCATGTATTAATGCATATTAGTGTACCTGTCATATTAGCTGTAAGTTGAAATACAAGGCTTTGGCTCATTCTGGTAATTAACATATTAATTAACAATATTAGTTAGAAAATGAGTTATTATGGAATTAATCCACAATTACATATTTAATTGATAACAATTAATGTATGAACTAATACATTAACCCATACAGACTCTTAATTAGTTCCTAATGTGGTAATCATTATTGAATAGCTTACATAATCATTAGTTACACATTAATTCAGTATCATCTGTGCATTAGTTAAGCATGAATTAATGCCTTATTAGTTCACCCGTATTGTAAAGTGTTACCAATATATTTGATATATGGTAAGAATATTTAAAATATTACTGTTTTGACTGCTTCAAATGAATGCAGACTTTGTTATTATCATTCTTGTACATTGAAAGCATTAACTCTCATTGTATGGCAAGAGCTGCATAATATATACAATCTTAAATTCTACTTTGGTGTTCCATGGGGGAATAAACAGAATACAGGTATAGAAAAAAATAAGTAAATAATTTAAATGTTCATTTTCAGGGAAAAAAAGCCTTTCCTTTAACTTGTATTGGACCTTAAGAAGGTAAGAAAGAAGGCCAGTGTGTGCTCTGTGGCATTGACCCATCAATATCCTATGTTTTAACTGTTCCTCAAGCATGCCAACTCTGAGTTAATTGAATTTTAATTAGAGTCGTGGATATCTGATTGTTTCATTCTCTCAAAAATCCCTGAACATCTTCATCAGCTCGGCCTAATTATGACTCGGTCTAACGTTAAAGCGATTCGACATCCGACCTCTCAGCACACTAGTGATGGAACGATTCAGGAACGATCCATTCATGCGTACGGTAAATGAATGAAAAGACTCAGTAATTATTTATATTCCCTCTAAATATGTTTTTTCTTAATTCAGAATATGATCAAGATTGCAAAGATGGATGAGTTCAGGGATTTTGGCTGTTAAAAGTATAACATTTAAAACCACTTTAATGAACAAAATGACTAGTAAAAAGATTTGTTCATTTTGATGAATGAGATCGAATAAGAGATTCAGTAAAATGATCGGAACTTCCCATCACTGCATCACACAAAGCAAACAGTCTGAGATGTGAATGGAGGAAGTCTAATCACAGCGCTCCGTGTTCAGCAAGCAAATCCCGTTTCCCAGAAAACATTCCCTCAGGGTAGAGCAGGAGGAGCTGGAGGAACAATTCATTCTGGAAGACTCGAAGGATTTGAGTGTTCATGTTTCTCTGCTCTCTCTTATTTTTATCTAAGAGGACCAAATGTAGATCTTTCACATTTCTTTAAAAGTGTTCAATAATATATATTTTTAGGGCTGTCCAGAGCTCAATCTCTTCCAATCAGTGAAAATAAAAGGGTTAAAGCCATTGTGCACAGCTTTGCAACATCATTGGTTCCACCATATGTCATCAGCATCAAACCTGGACTAATTTGTCCTGATGCAACATATTTAATTATGAATACAAATTATATTTTTTTGAGATCTGTGATCGTAGGGGACATTTTTGGTAATGTATGGAAATACAGCTCATGAGTCGACCTACATTCGACAGACTTTGTCCTTATTTACTTCATTTTTATGTAAAAGAGCAGCTTGAATATTTTGCTAATCATCTCTTTTTTAGAGAGAGGCATAAAAATTTGGAACAAGATAAGGGATAAGGGAGTAAATGATGACAGAATTATTATTTTTAGGTAACTGACCCAAAAACTTTCACCTATGAACGTTCCCTTTTAAGACAAAATAATGTGTATTCGCTTCAGAAACATTTACTGTTAAATCAGTGCCAAAATGTGTATAAGGCCTGTGACATTCAATAGTGGCTGTTTAAACACTACAGTTGACACAGACATTTAGTGTTTGCTTTTTCTTACACTCATCTCGCATAAAGACTGCAAATATTAGCCATTTTTAAATCATGATCTGGTGTAACTGTTAATCTGAAGTCACACAAACAGAAGCAGTTTAATGTGCGCTGTGCTGTGGCAAACAGATGCTGTAGCTTGTGGATGTTTGTTTCCAAAGCAGCTCAGGTGGAGAGCCATTTGTTTTTATAAAAGTGAACACACACAGACACATCGATCTCAGCAGCTCAGTATCAACTGAGATTTTGCAAATAAATTCAGATAAAAATCAGCCAAAATGGTATGTGTTTTGATAACAACCTTTTTGTACATTTTTATGTAGAAACATAAATTGACAATTACATAGTGTTGCATTTGAGAACCAGCTTATTCAAGTCAAAACCAAGACCCAGTCCACATGCTCCCAAATCCAGGACAAGACCAAGACCATGAAATATTTCTCTAAAATCAAAGTCGAAGACCATATATTCATAGCTTTGATTTTGTTATTAACTTGACTCGATCCTCTCCTTTCTCTTGGATTCAAATGGTTCCGTACAACACTGCAGTTACATATTGAATGTATATATATATATATATATATATATATATATATATATATATATATATATATATATATATATATATATATATATATTAAGCCGTATATTTAACGCATTAATTAAGATTAATTACTTTAATGCATTAATTAATTACACAAAAAAATTGTACGAATTTTAATCGTACTTATTTTTGCACCGCAGAACAATTCTCACTGGATTAGTTTCGGCGGACCAATTCTACCGGAGCACCAACTAGCGTTCATGATTAAAGGTTGACTGCGTTTCATTCGAACCGTAAAAGGACTGCGAAGTGGACTTCACAGGGTATTTCGCCATCTTAAGTGAGATTCCAATTCGAAAGGGAACGAACATGTTCAGTTCGAACGGCACTGCAAACGGCATAGGGAATAAGGGAACATCGATACATCACTTCACAGGAAGTCAGTGAAGTCCACTTCAGCATATATACCGTGTTCAGGGAGTAGGGAGCAGTGAACACTTGTGTAGGGACCCTGTTCGAATGGAACGCACCTTAACTAAA
>JAQIUQ010001695.1:0-2500 GCA_030378365.1 Hybognathus amarus | reverse complement strand
TCTATCAGCTCGAACCAGTCTGGCCATTCTCCTCTGACCTCTGGCATCAACAAGGCATTTCCGCCCCACAGAACTGCCGCTCACTGGATGTTTTTTCTTTTTCGGACCATTCTCTGTAAACCCTAGAGATGGTTGTGCATCAAAATCCCAGTAGATTAGCAGTTTCTGAAATACTCAGACCAGCCCTTCTGGCACCAACAATCATGCCACGTTCAAAGTCACTCAAATCACCTTTCTCTCCCATACTGATGCTCGGTTTGAACTGCAGGAGATTGTCTTGACCATGTCTACATGCCTAAATGCACTGAGTTGCCGCCATGTGGATTGGCTGCTTAGAAATTAAGTGTTAACGAGCAGTTGGACAGGTGTCCCTAATAAAGTGGCCGGTGAGTGAACTATATATAAATATATATATATACACACACACACACACACACACACACACACACACACACACACACACACACACACACACACACACACACACACACACACACACACACACACACACACACACACACACACACACACACACACACACATGCGTGTGTGTGTGTGTATATATATATATATATATATATATATATACACGTGTGTGTATATATATATATATATATATATATACACATACATACATACACATACATACATATTTCATTCATCTCAATGAAATCTAAAAAGCAAAGCAAAAAAAATAAATAAAAGTGATGCTTTTAGGCATCATGATCTAAAGATGAACAACATTATTTATAGCATTTACAAATTTAGGTTGATATACATTTTTCAGCACATTCTCACTCCCAGCTCATCACATATGACCCCTAGGCATCATTTCTAACACACAGGCGTAACACAGGTGTTTAGCGTAATCTATTTAAGCTCCATTGCTTTCTTAAATGAGCACAAACTTTTGTTAAACGTCAATAAGCATGGGAATTATGTCATTGGGAATTTGTCTAAAAAACAATCTTAACTATTCTATTTCATCAGAAACGACCTTAAACAGGGCATTAATTGTAAAATACGAACGTTTTCTTGAAATTAATATATGGGGCATAATTTTGTCATTGTGACATGTTGGGATTTGATTTAGAGACTTTATACTTACTGTTAAGTGTTATCACTTCAATTTAAAAGTCTTGAATGTGTAAGACAGTGTGCGTCTTTTTGAGTCTTTCAAAGGCCATGAGCGATTGCAATTGCCCACACAACTGAGACATTTCAATGTGTATTCATGCCCTGATGCTCATGAATTAATCACACAGAGCGACCCAAACAGGTCTTGAGTTAAACATGCTGGAACCTGCGAGGTGAAAACAGCAGTATATAGCGTCATACAGTGCGTGAAGAGTGATTCGACAGTCAGAAATGAGTCCTGTTGATGACATATCACAGGATACTATATATCCCCATCTGAATAGGCTGTTGGAGACATGATAAATAGAATTACACCATGTATTTCTTGCTAACACCGATTTGCTGCATCTGGGAAGGTGGCCAAATGCCATGTGGTTTGTGCTGCTTAATTTTCACAGGAACATCTAGATGTGTTCATTCAAAAGAACTGTGCTTTGTCACTCAATGTGTGTTACCGCTGAGGCTACGGGGCAAAAAGGGGCCCATTTTGTCCTTAATAATCTAAATTATGGATTTAGCAATCACTTATTTGTAAGATGTCTCTTTATTACCACGTAAATATAGTTCTGTCATGAAACTTTACATGGTGCAGGCTGATGGAGTCTAACACAAGCTGATGATATTTGCAACATTAACTACTGGCTCAAGTTGATTGGTTCATGTCCCATCAGCAGCCAATTATCTTGCTTCTCAACATGCTATATGCTATTTGTGCAGCAGCAGTATGTAATACATCCTCACAGCCGCGTTTTTGACATATGTATTGGCAGTAGCAAGTTCCTGAACTTGTTCTGCAGCAGAAGTAAACAACAGCAATAACAGATCTATCTTCAGAGAGTTATCACGATAGAACTAGATTTAGGTCAATCAGCATAAAGTCTGGTCCACTTTGCAGAGTTTTTCATATAGACTGATAGACATGTAAAGACATGGTTGGCAAAAGTGTTTGGCCGAAAAACAAAAAAACTGTATTTAATGTTGCTTTTTTTTTTGTCACACAACCTGTTCATGTTGACATCTGCCTAAATGATTAATCTGTTCATCACCTTTGGCAATTAGCTTAATAAGCTGTAACACATTTAATATTCTCTCTTAAAACAAATTGTTTGAGCATGTGAAAAGTCTGCTTTTAAAGAAGCTGATGCAGCTAATCTATGATTAGACAATGCCTCGAAAATCATTATCTACGGTACAGAATAAAAAAAAAAAAAAAAAAGATCAGAGAAAAACAACTAAATGCACTGTATTATTCATGCCAGGCCAGTAGTTGGCAATGCCACTATGAAGAAACAATTCATGACTATAGACTGAATAGAGTAATAAGTTACAGTACCGGTTCTATAATAGGGTTTTCAATATGAGT
>JAQIUQ010001694.1:0-115368 GCA_030378365.1 Hybognathus amarus | reverse complement strand
CCCGGTTAGATGACGTTTAGGGGTAGGTTTTGATGTGGTGTAGGGTTAGGATCCGAATAGGTTTAGGGAGGTTACCTGACGT
The DNA here is from genome assembly GCA_030378365.1 of Hybognathus amarus. Classification (NCBI taxonomy): domain Eukaryota; kingdom Metazoa; phylum Chordata; class Actinopteri; order Cypriniformes; family Leuciscidae; genus Hybognathus; species Hybognathus amarus. The sequence continues at coordinate 115,286 of JAQIUQ010001694.1, read as the reverse complement.
TAAAGGTAAAACGTCTACCTGACGTTAAAGGTAAAGCGTCAGTTGTATGACGTCCCAGGATCGTCATGTTAAAGGGTACCCTAAAAAGGCGGTTGTTGACGTATATAATAGTAATATGACGTCTTGGGATGAGACTGAGTTACATGTCCACATGGTGGCAGTGTTGGTCTTCCAGAAACTTCTTCCGTTCCGTTAGAGAGGTTTTGCCATCAAGCCTGTACACACTCACACTGCTCACCAAAGTTCATAGTACAGGATATATGCTGTATTTTGTATCAAAACCTGAAAAATGTCACTCATCACTCTCATATATTTACTCAAAGCTCATGACTGAAACAGAATAAGGCCAGAAGTTGAGTAGAGCCTCTTTGTTTGGTGAGGCAACACAGTGTATGTTAGGTGTTGAAACTGATAAACAGACTCCACTGTAGATCTCTGTCCTTACACTAGGCCCAGATTCATGGTGCTTGTTTAGTCTGTGTTGACATCTTAAATATTTAATACCGAAATGCTATTACTCCCATGGTGTTTGTTGTTTTTTTGGCACATTTTACTCCCAAATCATGTATATAAGCACACGAGAGAGGTTTCAGTCCATCCATTTGCCAAAACCAGAGTACAGGGCGGCTGACGCTTAAGACTGCAAGGCACATAAAGGAAGCAAGCATGGAAGACATGGATAATACAATTTCTTTTGGTTCACATTTCATCATTGTATTGGATTACACAAGAATTTCTTTGTCTCTTATGGAACCTAGACCACTCACCAGATCTGAGGAGGTAGCCTATGGAAGAACAACAAAGCTTTTTTGACACAGTCTATGGGAAATGCAAACTCTGTTTGGATGTTTGGTGTTTTGATGCCTCAAGAATGAGCTCATTATAATACATTTCGTGCAGAGTTGTGCAACAGTCAATCACTGTATCAAATAGGCCACCATAGACGGGGAATACCAAACAATGTTTTTGCACCCTTGAAAGGCACTTCTAGAAGGGGATGTTATTTGTATGATTGTTCCAAGTGAAAGTGAATGAATCCCTTCATGAAGGACCCTTCCACATGCTTTGTCATGGCAGTCGAAGAGTAAGAAGCTGGTGAAGTGGATTTACTTATTGTAGAGCATTGTAATGTTTGAAGCAGATGTCATGAATGTCAGAAGATGGGAAGATTTTAAAAGGATTAGTTAATTCATAAATCCGTAAGATCTTACCTTAATGCTGTGGAAATACAAACCGGATGACAGAATATAAAGAGCCGAGTTCTGAAAATGGGCGGTTTGTTTGTTTTGTTGTGATATGTCACCCATTTATCACCCTCATCATTACCATGATATATACATGACCCATGTCAGATTAAGATTATAAAAGTTTCGTGGAAGAAACGTTTTATTTATGTTTAATGCTTAACTTCAAAAGTTAAGAGCAGATTGGGAACAGCATATATATTTGTTATTATTTTTTTATATATTAGTGTATAATAGCTTTGTAGTGGTACCAATCCATGTGAAGCAAGAGGAAATGATGTGGTCTTTCATTGCTAAAGTGCGTTCCAAACAACTTTGTTATGACCGACGAGTGTCCTGCTCCCTCCAAAGTCCCCACATCAAGGGCTCTTCCCTTCGGAACGAGTGGGGCACAGGGACTTCACTTCTGATTGCATTTGCCCGAAATGAATGAGAAGTGGTGTAAACTCAATCCTTCATGCCGGCAATGTTTAAGAGCAAACATGTTGAAGATTAGTGATAGGCCGTAGATTTATTAAATGATAAGCCGTTTTCCCAGAAAAAGCAGTTTATTCAGTTTAGAGAAGACTCCTTCATTGACATCCATAAAACAACAACCTCTGGTCTCTTTCACTGCTTATCACAGCATTAGCAGGTGTTATGCTTTTTTTTCTTTCTTTTTTTTGCCAACCTTGCTGGCTTGCCTTCAAGTGGCTTTGGTTAAGATGTCTTCTTAATCAAACACACCTGATTCAACTCATCAGATCGTTTGTAAAGTGTCCCAAGACCTCAGCCAGATTTGAGAGATATCAAAAAAGTAGGCCTACTCCAGGACAAGGGTTGGGAATAATAATAAACTGCATTTTTGTTCTTAATGGATGAAAAGCTGGGTGGCACAGAAACTGTGCATTAATGTGACAAGGACATGCAAGTGTCCTTCCTGTAAACCACATTCCAGGCACGTGTTCATCTATTTACTCCCAACAGCGGGATGGGGTCTGACGTGAGTCACCTGTGTCCAGAGGCATGGTGACATAGCTAATGCCATGAGTTTACCAAACAAGTCTTAAAGTTCAGCCATGTTTAAGTGTACACACTTCATAATGTGGTTGATGTGTAATATGGGCGATGGAGGACAAACAAACTGAAGGAACGGAAAAAAACTATTTAGTATTACTACTCATTATAATTAATTATTTAAGTCATAGATATGTGATATTGTTTGCCTGCATTGTGCCATCAGTTAGATGTTCTTGCTAAGGTAAGCATCACTATTGCTGTTTGAACAAGCACAAAACTCAATTCATATACTCAATTCCTTGAAATCTGCATGTTGCTGGGGAGATAATCTACATCATGGTTGACAATAAAATAAAATAATACAACAAAATGTGAATAAAAAATAAATAAATAAGCACCCTACTGAAAACACACGCACTGTAAAAAAATATTGATGGTTTAACTTAAAGTAAGTAATCTGGTTGCCTTAATTTTAAGTTCATTGAACTGGAAAAAGTGAGTTAATACAATGAAGGAGAATGATTTAACCATTAGAAACTCAAAATTATATGTTATCTGAACTAAATAAATTATTTAAGTTGATTTGACAAAAGAAAAAATGTTGTGCACTGTAAAAAATATTGTTTGTTTAACTTAAAAAGTAAGTAACCCTGGTTGCCTTAAAATTTTAAGTTGATTGAACTGGAAAAAGTGAGTTAATAAAATGAAGGAGATTCATTTAATCATCAGAAACTCAAAATAATAAGTTATCTCAACTAAATAAATTATTATAAAGTTGATTTGACAAAAGAAAATATGTTGTGATAACAAATCTTGAAAATATTTTTTATAGTGCACAGTATTAAAAAAAGAAAAGAAAAGAAAGACAAGAAAAAGTTTGAAATAGCTAATTTGTCTCTATATTGGCATGCTTTTAGAAAGGATTGTAGACACTTTTCAGCTGGTCAGGCTAGACTGTAAAAAAGTATAGTTGGTTCAACTTAAAGTAAGTAACCTGGTTGCCTTAATTTTAAGTTCATTGAAATGGAAAAAGTGAGTTAATACAACGAAGAAGATTGATTTTTATCATCAGAAACTCTAAAAAATATATGTTATCTAAACTAAATAAATTATTTAAATTAATTTGACAAAAGAAAAAAATGTTGTGATTACTAATCATGAAAATGAGACCGGGATAAAAAGATGCAGTTCACCCAAAAACATAATTTGTCATTATTTACTCACCCTCATGTTGTGCCAAATCTGTATGAGTTTCTTTTTCTGCTGAACTCAAAAGAAGATATTTTGAAGAATGATGACAAAATTGCATTTTTCGGGAAACTATCCCTTTAAACCATGTTGACTGTTACAATATATAAATGTATATATGTGCTTGCAACTACACACTAGCGCTTGGTTTTGGTTACTTTGACACTTTGACACTTCACTTGACGCCTCAATGTCAAGCTATTACTCTCCACAGAAAAAAAGACACTTTCATTTTAAGACAGCAATTGGAGGATGGAGAAAAACAAACTACAGTTGGTTTTCTTCCACACACTTGTCTATCATTTCGTGTTTCTCTTTATCTCCCACCCATATCATCACCCCCCCACTCCTAACCATTTCTCTGTTGACATGTTTAACGTACCAAGTTGGCTGTTTGAGGTGGATATGCAGGAGGATGCAGGTTCTGGCTCATCTACTTTTCTCAGTATCTTAGCTGAAATGTCTTTTCCAGGGCTTGGCACTGTCCTTGCACATGTTTAGGGTATCAACAATGCACCTGCCGCCTGCCGTCCCCTCTGGAACAGCAGCACGCGCCACCTTGACACCCCCTCACCTCTCACCCATTGACCCTACTTTACCCTTCCAGCTATACCGGCTCATGTCTTATAGCATTACAATAAATCAACACGTCGGACTCACTGCTGTCTGCACAACTGTTAGAAATTTCTGTAAGTTTCACAGTAATTAACTGTAAAATTAACTTTATTTTACTGTAGGACGGTTATACAGCATGTTACTGTATTTTAAAGTTGCATATACTATTGGTGCCACTAAAATACAGTATTTTCAATTTACTGTAAATCAAAATACAGTAAAAAAAATAAAAGGCTGTGAAACCTGACAAATCACAGAAAAGCTTTTATTTCCCGTGAAGTTAATGAAGTGAAGCATTTTCTTTTCTGTAGGTATCTTACAGGAATTATAAAATCCTGCAGTATTTAAAGGAGTAGTTCACTTTTTCAAAAAACTTTTGCTGATAATTTGCTCACCCCCATGTCATCCAAGATGTCCATGTCATTCTTTCTTCAGTCGATAAGAAATTAAGGTTTTTGATGAAAACATTCCAGGATTTTCTCCATATAATGCACTTTACTGGTAACCAAACGATTCAAGGTCCAAAAGACACTTTCAGTGCAAACTGTTCAAAGGGCTTTAAACGATTCCAGACGACGAATAAGGGTCTTATCAAGCGAAATGATCGCTCATTTAAAAAAAGTTTTATAAGCTCAAAAGTTCACCTTGCTCTGTTCTTGCACGTTAGTGATTCTCCTGTTCAAACTCGTTCATCAAAATGAACAAATCTTCTTCCGAGTCATTTGGTTCATTCAACGAACGAAACGAACAAATTGACTTGGAAAAACTCATTCATTTTGATGAACGAGTTTGAACAGGAGAGTCATGAACGTGCATCACAGAACAGAGCAAGGCGAACATTTGAGCTTATAAAACTTAAACTTTGCTTTTTTTTAAATGAGCGATCGTTTCGCTGATAAGACCCCTACTACAAACCAAGAATGACATGCTTTGCCCTCAGATTAGGGAAGAGCTCGTTAATTGGTACTTGAAGTGGCCAGATATGAAAAGGAGAAGATTTGAAAATTGGAACACCATCAACATTCCATGACACTGAAAAATTCGCCAAATTTGGGTCATTTAGTGCATCAGTAGATTTGTACTTAGTGCCATGCCATCAAATATGTCTTCAATGTTTTGTGAGTTGCGCTTTGTCCTTTACCATTTGTAATTCAAAGACTGACAAAAATCTGTATTCTGAAATGCACCTCTTAATTGATCTGCAATAGATAACTTGATAAAGGCAGAGCCAGATTTGATTAGGTTTTACATGTCCCCTGGGGCACCATTGCATGAAGCACAGTGTGTCGGGATTTCATTACCAAAGAAATATTGGCAAGATGGGCAAATATACTGGACTTCAAAAATGTCACAGTGAAAGGATTTCATGAACTGAATTGGTTGAATCAGGACAGTGGAGATTGATCATATCTAAAAAGTCACTCAAAGCCACTTTGGATGTTGAATGCCTGAGGCTGTCGGCAAGTATAGACAGGAGAGATTCTTAATTAGGGATTTTGGCATTTGGATGTTTCTTTTCCTCACTGGCACACCACTCCTCTCTTTGTTCTGTGCTATCTATCTATCTATCTATCTATCTATCTATCTATCTATCTATCTATCTATCTATCTATCTATCTATATCTATCTATCTATCTCTACACTGTAAAAAATAACTGTGATTTTAATGGTAAAATACTGTAAAAAAGCTACAGTGCAAAACTGTTAATTGGTTAACAGAAAGTTTCTGTACTATACACGGTAAATAACTGTGATATAATTCAACAGTAAAATACCATTAAATTTACAGTTTTTCAAAGTAAAAAAGAACAAATCATTGTATAATTTACAGTGGAAAAAAAATGTAAATTGATATTCCCACAATTCCCTGTGTGACACTTCACATTTTATGTATTTTTGTTGAAATAACTATGGTTCCTCATAGTTTTATTGTTTTTTTCCTAATCAATTATGTACATTGGGGTTATGTTACATTTAATGTTGTTAAATTAATGTTTATTGCATCCACGGAAGTTCAGTCTCCAGTCATCAGCCTGTTCTCAGTGATTCTCCATCCGCATGTGTAAACAAAGACTCTGGTTATCCTTAAGCTAAGTTTCATCCTGAATATCATCTGCTTGCATACTCACCATATCTCTGTCTGGATCTGCAACCTGTAAATAAACCCTATTTCACTTACCACCTGTCTGACTCCTGTTCCATCCATGACACAATTATATTCTGTGTCCATTGCCTTTTTTAAGTAGGCTACACTTTATACTCCATTTATATCCTTCAATAAGAAACAAGTTAGTGTTATTTCTTTGTTAACATTTTTTTGTGCATTATCCGAATAGCTTAAAACAAATTTGTAATAAGAGAACATTTTCTAAAAATGACTACAATATCTGGGTATTTATAAAATTGAATTAGGAACGAATGTCTTTACTAACTTTTCTGGGACGACAGATAGCCTATTGATGGAGTGAGATAGCTCTCAGATTTCATCAAAAATATCTTCTTTTGTGTTCTTAAGATGAACGAAAGTCTCACGGGGATGGAACAACATGAGAGTGAGTAAATTACTGACAGAATTTTTATTTTTGAGTGAACTAAACCTTTAAGAAAACATGCAAATATAAAAAACAACCGCAAATTAAGAAAACATCATCAATTTACAACACGATCCTAAACCCTCATTCACTTCTTCTGCTGACCTGGAACTTTAAAGGAGCACTTGCTGTTGTCAGGGTTAATTCTGTCATGGTTAATTAAAAAATGTTAGATCATTTGATGTCTACTAATGTTTAAAACATTACGACAAAAAATAAAATAAATAAAAAACGTGTTCTTCAAATACTTACAAATTCAGAAACGCGCTGCAAACGGCACAGAACACAAGGGAAATGTTTCCAGGGGACCCCAATATGTGACGAACCCGGCCGTGTACTACGATCGACGGCTGTCCAAATTACTCATCTTCATTCACTCTTTTATTCTTTCACTCTTTCACAACTGTGATAGTGGACTGTCGAAGAGATTAGGGAAGATTGTGCAAAAGGAAGAACTCTGGCCTGAACCCTCATGTATCCTTCATTGAGGTTTTTCTGTATTTCAGCTGCAAAACTATTAAGCTAAGAGCAAATACACTACACAGGAGTTTTCTGAATTTGTACATTTTTAAGAATGTTCTTATGACTGAATCTGTTAATGAATTGTTTTAAAATGCTCTAAAATGAAACGTATAAAATTTTATGTAAAAATGTTACTGCAGGTTTTTGGAAAACAAGAATTAAAATGTTATTTATTATATTACAATTGAACAACTAAATTTAAAATAAGTTAAACAGTTGTCTCTGTTTCTTTTTATAGTTATTTACTAGATTTTAACCTGTTGAAATACAATAATTTGTACATTTTTACAATAAATAGTTAAAGTGGACAACAAATAACAGTAAATTTCAGTGTAAAGTAATATATTTGTATTGTATTGAAATACATTCTTGTGTTTTACAGTAAAAATACACTATACTGTAAATACATTTACAGCAAGTTAAATGTTACTGTAAATATGAATACAGTATTTTTACTGTAAGTTTAATTTACTGTAAGTTACTGGCAAACATCTGCCTGTAAGTTCCATAACTGGAACTCTAGTTCTGAGCATGTTCTTGTGTGGCCCATCATCTCTTTCTCCTCTCTTTAAAGAATGGGACAGTTTCTATTCCAGACAGGTGCTGCTGGTGATAAAGCAGGTGTAGCAGGAGATTTACAGATTTCACCGTATTCTGTTGAGCAATAATTCTGAGCCTGGGGCATGAGGCAGGTAAACCCTCCGAAACGCCTGCACCCGCTGCACCCGCTCCAAGATTAAAACCCCTGTCAGCACCTCAGAGAGGAGGAGAAACTTCATAAATTGGGTTGCCTTGCCTAGAAATTACATTGCCAGTTGCAGTTGTTTAATGTCCAAATTAAAATATGTAGGTCCACACTACTATTCAAAATGTTGGGGTTGCAAAGAATTTTTTAAGTTATAGAAATAAGTCTCTATAGCTCACCAAGGCTGCATGTATTTGTTCAAAATATATTCAATATTTATTTAATTGTTGGCAAAGCTGACTTCAGGAATCAGGAATACTCCAGAAATCATTCTAATATACTGATTCTGTGGATATACTGATACTGATTCAGTATGATATACTGAAACAGTTCTTCGTATTTTCTAAAAAGTTTAAAACAGTTTTAGTATTCCACAATATTTTTGTAGAAATCATGTCTCTACTGTCACGTTTGATCATTTGTAAGAATGGAAAAACTGGTTGAAGAGATATAGCTGACCACTGGTCTATGAGATAAAGGACCTTGCTGCAAATTAACATTTGAACATCTCACACACACTTCTTCCCCACATCCCTAACTCTTGGAAAGACCATCTAAACTCACACACCAAGAATTAAGAATTAATGCATGCATCCTTGCTGAATAAATGTGTAAATATCTTTGTTAATGCTTATTGACCCCAAACTTTTGAATGGTATATACATTTTTATATATAGGCCTATAATATAATGTTAATTATACTATATTTTTATTAACTTTTATTTTCCAGTTCCAAACTAAATTCAATTTATAATAAACATATATGATAAAAATATAGTAATATAAAATATAAATAATTATTTATAATATAACTTATAAGTAATTATTTATATATTAAATATATAAAATAATCATATGTGTTTAGATTCTAATTTATATATATATATATATATATATATATATATATATATATATATATATATATATATATGTGTGTGTGTGTGTATATGTATATATATATTTGTAAATATATATATGTATATATGTATGTATATATGTATATATATATATAAATAATTATTTATTATTATTTTTAATATAAATAATTATTTATAATATACCTTATAAGTAATTATTTATATATTAAATATATAAAATAATCATCATATGTGTTTAGATTCTGATGTGTATATATATATATATATATATATATATATATATATATATATATATATACATACATATATATATATATATATATATATATGTATATATATATATGTGTATATATATGTGTATATATATATATGTATGTATATGTTATTATTATATATATATATATATGTATATATATATATATATATATATATATATATATATATATATATATATATATATATATATATATATATATATATATAATATAATATAGTCTTAGTGTTCAAATCTTGTTTCTCATATTTCTCATATTTTTTAAAAAGTTCCAATTAAATCTCAGGGACTCTTCAAGTTAGGGATACGTAAGGGATTTGTGCAACAACAAAAAGAGCCTAAGACAGTGTTTGAGTAAAAAACTATTAAATGATAGGCTTGTCTGTCAGGCTTAATTGTTCATTGTAAAGGCCAAAATATTTACATGAAAAGAGAAGAGAGATAATCATATAATAGAAAGATCAGAGGGCTTGTAGAATTATAATGCTTGAGTGGTTCGAAGCGTATGGTTTAGAGCTGGCTTTTATCACAGCGATGTCAAGTCAGGGTTAACATCACAAACTCTTTAAGATCGTCATAAAAAGCAGCAGCTTGACCTCTATTTGCATAACAGTGACATTTTTGTTCCAAGGCCTGTGTGTGTGTGCGTGTATCAGGTTATTGGGGTGTCAGTGTGCCATCAGGACAGCCTGAGGGCGACCGGGGGCCTGTGGGGACATGTTCTCCACCTCTGACAGCTTTGCAGTTCATAAACTCCTGTCAACCCTGTCATCCAATTCACACTTGAGTGCACCATCCACGCCCATCTGGAGATCAGCACTGAAATCTAGCGGGTCTAACAAGAGAAAGCAACCCGTGATAAACAAGAAACCGCTATAGTGACAAGCATCTGTCTGATAAAGCATCCATTTGACACGGCCAGAAGCTCACTACACGATACTGAATGTTCCAAGAGCAATTAAAAACAATTAAATATCATTCCATTTCAACACCCATATCGGTTCGTTTGTCATTCTCATAAAAAAAACAAAAAAACGTTCAAGCCTCCCCTCTCATAAACGACCGGGCTTTTATGGAAATACTTCATGCAAAACACAGCTCCTCTCTCTTAAATATATAACATGCATTTCAAAGCCATAGAGAGTTTACGGTTTTGGATGTTAGGCGAATGGCACGCGGCCAGATAGACGCGTCGAGAAGGAGATGCTCTGATTTATCTGTAGCCACAGGCTTTAACAGAAGACCCCAGTCCTCCATTATTTACACCCCTTACCAGTGTTAATGCACAGTTTAGCTGTAACTCCAAGTTCTGACAATCATTCTTGTATACTTTATGACTTGATGAAATGAAAATATGGAAATGAGTTGCTGCACAAAGACCAACGTTTGCATGTCCACCTGCACAGACTTGAATTTGGAAAACTTAGAGTCTCGTTTATGTTTCTCCGGCCTTCCCAGTGTCATATTTCATAGACAGTTAGGAGAATTGTAATCCTTATGGAGATGATAAGAAACTCTGTGATTTTGCATAATTCTTCTTTCATGCTTGATTTTTTGTGATTACGGTGAACTAGGGGTGGACATTTATTGATATTATACAGATCTGTTGACACACAGTAAACCTAATCCTTTGGCCAGACGATGACACGCCAGGATTCATGAAGACTGTCGCCGAAAGTGTGAGAGTTTGTGTTTTTTCTACCCGGTCTCTCTCAGGCGTCCTGAAGGAAACCCGTGGGACTGGTGCTGTCTATAGGGGTAGAGAGCTGGGTTATAGGGTCCAACAAGCAATCAACGAAAATGAGGCATGCTGGGGCAGGACATGCTCCACACTCTGAGATTTCTTCATATCTAATGTTATCTGCTAATGTTCAATTCAGCGCCTTGCACAATCATCTAAGAATAAGCTCTTGTTATAGTTTCGCTTGCACATTTCCTTCCTCGAACGAACCACAGCTTTAGAAAGAGAGCTTTCATTTTATTTCAACGATGGCTTGTTCCTTATTTTATAAACTTCTACAGTGCTAAATGTTTGTTGTTTTTTTACGATCAGCAAATAGTGTAAAAATGTTTTGGTTGTTTATTTTTCTGTTGTAGCATTGGTTTTATAAGCTTTTGCTCAATATGATTGTTATATTTTAATGTTAGTAATCTGGGGTATCAGATGAAAATTAGTGTAACATGATATGATAATGATAATGTTTGTGTCTTTAAATAAATTAATAATATAACGATGCCCAGTTGGCTCTAATGGGGCCTAAAGTGTGCCAAGAAAACATCCCCCACACCATTACACCACCACCACCAGCCTGCACAGTGGTAACAAGGCATTATGGGTCCATGTTCTCATTCTGTTTCACGCCAAATTCTGACTCTATGATCTGAATGTCTCAACAGAAATCGAGCGTCATCAGACCAGGCAACATTTTTCCAGTCTTCAACTGTCTAATTTTGGTGAGCTCTTGCAAATTGTAGCCTCTTTTTCCTATTTGTAGTGGAGATGAGTGGTACCCAGTGGAGTCTTCTGCTGTTGTAGCCCATCCACCTCAAGGTTGTGCGTGTTGTGGCTTCACAAATGCTTTGCTGCATACCTCGGTTGTAACGAGTGGTTATTTCAGTCAAAGTTGCTCTTCTATCAGCTTGAATCAGTCGGCCAGTCTCTGACCTCTAGCATCAACAAGGCATTTCCGCCCACAGGACTGCCACATACTGGATGACACCCCTAAATGCATTGAAGCAACTGCCATGTGATTGGTTGATTAGATAACTGCATTAATGAGAAATTGTATATATATATATATATATATATATATATATATATATATATATATACAATTTCTATATTATATATATATATATATATATATATATGACAAAATGCATAATTTTTTTTTCAAGAATATTGACTTAATTTATATCATAATGCTGTAGGGTATAATGAAATTATGAAAAACAAATTAAATGCTATTAACTCTATTTTAACATTTATGTATTTACATTTTTTACTCATTTTTGCTAATTATTGAGTTGATTATTTCTTTATTGATTAATATTTTTTTTGTATGGCGCTAGTTTTTAATGACACATTTGCCATTATATTATACAAATATACAAATGCCATTAGCATTCTTGCTTTTAAAATATTGAATTTACATTCAATAACTGATTGTGTTTGTCTTTAGCAGGGATATTTGTCTTTAGCATTCCTGATGTCATTCCAGCACCGATTTTCCCATGTTACATGCAAATTTCCTTCTGCAATTATTGGAAAAGAGAATCTGGAGCACAAGCCATGTCAGACGAAGATTGTATCTGTGAGAACTTCTGTTCTTTATGCTAAATTAAACACACGCACACACACACACACATTCCATAAACACCATATCCCCTAAACCTGTCACAGAAAACTTTCTGCATTTTTACATGTATCGGTTACACTTTATTTTAGTGTCCCTGTAGTTGTAATTATACATATAAGTAGTGAGTAATATTAATGAACTGTATGCACTTACTATAGTGTTAGCATAGGATTAGGGTGTGGTTTAGTTGGATGTAATTATGCCTCATTTATAGTTATTACTATAGTAAATGTATGTAGCATGTGTAACAAGGACATCTACACTGTGATATTTACCCCCATCTAGTGGTGAAAAGGTATATGAACATCCAATGAATATTAGTTTCTGTTCCTCTACTCCTACGGTGGCCAATGTAGTCCAAGATTAACATGGCTTCCAGTTCGACCTCGTCCATGAGTGTTAATTTAGTGTTAATTTTAATTTATAATGAGTATTTTATGGTGTTAACTCAAACGTAAACGCGAAAGGCGAAGCTTGAATTAACGGGTATGTCCCTCTTTGGCTAATATACTTTCAAGATGGAGGGGCAACATGGCGACCGACATTAGAACCTCTTACCCGTATGTATTTTCAATGTCATATTATACACTCACGAGAATACTTTATTACTTGAACGAAGTAATTATACATTAATGAGCACATATATTTTTGAAAGAACTAAGTGTTTTTAGCTAAGAATAAACTAAAAGAGTTCCACTGTGTAGCTTTACAATAAAGTGTTATCCATTTAGAAAAAACAAAACAATACATCATTTTTATGTTTTCCTCATGGGGAATAAAACAAATTTCCCACAAGGTTGAAAATTAGGAGTGTTACTATTTTTGGTGGGACATTTTGTTGGGTCCTCACAACGTAAAGTTAACAGATACACACACACACTAACACACACTTGTCCTTAGGCAGCGCATGCACTGGATTGCTATGACACGTGAAAACCGTCATGGTGAAAGTAACAGTTTTGCACAGACATGCTGTAACTGAATCTTGAAGTGTGCTCATCAATAAACGTGACATTTACCAAGAATTAGGTTTCTGCTATTTTGCTCAGAATAAGGAACGACAGTCTGCCTGGTGGATGTGGCAGAAACCATATCAGATCATGAATGAGCAATAGAAACCAGTTAAGCTCTCTAAATACAGTTCAACCCCACACATTCAATCACAAATACTCAAAACACATGACTCAATGACATAATGCCAAGAATTATTTATTGCTCTTACGTTTAGAGTGATTATTAATTCTAATTATTTTATGCAATTATATTTTATCTTTTAAAGTTCAAAAAAGGTCAGTGTGAAGACATTAACACTTTTAGATAACACTGATGCTTTAAATTGATCAAAAGTTACAGTAAAGATATAGTTATAGTTTCATTCTTTTGAGTTTCCTGTTCATCAAATATTAAGCAGCACAAATGTTTTGAAAAGTAATTATAAAAATGATTCTTGCGAACCAAATCAGCATATTAAAATGAATTGATGAGATGATGCTGAAAATTCCGCTTAATAAATTAGGCCTACATTCAAAAATATGTTTTATTATTATTAAAACAGTTATTTTTAATTGTATAAATGCAGCATGCATTTTTTAAAGAATTATTATTATATTATTTATTTGATTCACGCAGCATTGCTTTTACCACGTATTTAAACGCAAATGTATATTTAATGTCTACCCATTATAATGTGAATTGAATTCATTTGTTGACACTTCAACACTTCAAACTATGTTTCTATGATTTTTTTATTTCTAAATAAAGGCCTAAACCATAAACTCAATTCCATGTCTATAATTGGTTTTAAAATGAATACTATTTACAGTGCATCTTTGCGTAATTTATTTCAATAATGAAGAACTATCAAAAAGTACGTTTTTGCTTTAACTAATCAAAAAAACAGTACTTTTCAACTTTATACAAGTTCAAGCTTCCCAAGATTCAACTCAGTTTAGTGTAATTTAAGTTGAAAATACTTAAACATCCAAGTTGATTGTACTTAAAAATTGAAGGCAATTGAAGCATTTTTAATTTTTTTACATTTATGCCATACAGTATAAAACTCTGTTGCTTGAATATTTCCTTCATTTGCTCTTCCAGTTGCAGAACGTGTCTTCCATCGACCATGAACATCTCCTCAGGAACATCTGCTCGGATGGATACAACAGGTTTTCTCCACACACCTGCACTTGATAGGGCCGTAGGGCATTTTTAATCAAGTTGTCTCGATCTATCTCCCCATCGGGCCTTGTGTTTACAAGCAACACTGGCCCATTGATGTGGCATGTGTCAGTAAACAGTAGGCACACTTACAGCGTCGTTGGGCAAGAGACACCTCTTTGGATCTCAATAGAGTAGACAGCATTGAAGCTATTGTGTGTGTGAATGGAGATGAAGGAACGCGTGTATGAAGGCCGGGCGAGGTTTAGGGTCTGCAGAGTGTGTGTGTGTGAGTGGCACATGCCAGGTTTATCAGCGGATCTGTGATGTTCTGGTGATCACGAGGTCTCTATTGTCATGCACAGACGCCAAGACTGAGATCTTAACGTTTCTTTAAGTGGATTTAACGTTAGTTTAAGTGAGCGGGGCAGCACAATTTCACTAACAGAGATATATTAGCAAGAAATCTGACTAATCCCATCGAATATGTCAGAATACTAAAACTACTGATATATAAAACTGTATTTTTACAGTATCACACACATGGTATACTCTTGATAGATTCAGTCCATTAGATCAAAGTGACACTGATCTTAAATGTAGAGTTCATTTTTTTAGGGAGACAGTGAATCTTGTGTTTTGACAATAAACACCTGAAGGATCGAGGGCTGAGGGATGTTACAGAAATGATTGGCATATCTGTATATCAGTGAGTCCTACTGTTGTCATGCGCTGCCGCAGGGCCATAAATCCTGGCCATTTACTCTGGTAAAACACTAAAGCTGTAAGCATCATTATGGTTCATTATTAGATTATTGCTTAATACAGTGTGATAGGCCTATACACTTAAAATGTCATTTAAATATAAATCGGACATTTGTCTTGCTGTAATCACATTTTTTTCCAGCTTACATTGAATAAACTTTATTATAAAATGTAAGGAAAATTACCGTCTTTTTAATTTTAGTACCAGTTAATAAAAGCCATATATACATATATGCTTTAACTCATCAAAATAAGTTAAAGTAGTTCACTTAAAAACATTTTTTTTGCTGATAATCAACTCACCCCATGTCATCCAAGATGTCCATGTCATTCTTTCTTCAGTTCGAAAAGAAATTAAGGTTTTTGACGAAAACATACCAGGATTTTTCTCCATATAATGGACTTCAATGGGAACCAAATAGTTCAAGGTCCAAAAGACAGTTTTCGGGTCTTATAAGGGTCTTATCAAGCGAAACGATCGCTCATTTAATAAAAAAATAACAAAGTTTAAGTTTTATAAGCACAAATGGTCGCTTGCTCTGTTCTGTGATGAGCGCTTGTAATCAAAATGAACAAATCTTTTTTTCGTGTCATTTGGTTCATTCAACGAACTAAATGAACAAGTTGACTCGGAAAAAGATTCGTTCATTTTGATAAACGAGTTTGAACAGGAGAGTCAGGAACGCACATCACAGAACAGAGCAAGGCGACCATTTGAACTTATAAAACTTAAAGTTTGTTATTTATTTTAAATAAGCGATTGTTTCGCTTGATAAGACCCTTATTCATCGTCTGGAGTCATTTAAAGCCCTTTGAATAGTTTGCAGTTTGCACTGAAACTGTCTTTTGGACCTTGAACCGTTTGGTTCCCATTGAAGTCCATTATATGGAGAAAAATCCTGGAATGTTTTCATCAAAAACCTTAATATCTTTTTGACCGAAGAATACAGACATGGATATCTTGGATGACATGGGGTGAGTAAATCATCACCAAAAGTTATTTTTAAAGTGAACTACTCCTTAAGGAAATGTTGAACCTTTTTATAAGTCGGTTTAATTGAATTTATGTTGAAATTCCTTAAACATCCAAATTGATAAAAAAAATATATGTTTGTATTTTTTTTATCAACTTGAATGTTTCAGGAATTTCAAAATATTCAACAAAATTCAAAACATTTTTTTTTTAATTTTGAAAGTTTTTAAACCCAATGTTTGTGTTTGTCCATATTTGACAATTTGGGTTGAAAAAGCCCATCATTTTTGAAGGAAGCCAGTAATAATTGTAGAAATAATTGGGCATTTTTATCCTTCCATTTATCTGTTTAAGTAATATTATACTACTTAAATATTATAGTAAAAATGCGTCTATTTGGCATTTTTAACCTGTGTTTTTCATTCAATTGTATAATCAGCATGAGTAAAGTAATAGGAAAACTAGAAATATACATATATTAACATCAATTTTTGAAACCGTGTTGAAAATGAAGTGACCTACAAATGATAGTGACCCAGTGCAGAGTCTTATACATCGTACATATCTTCACTTTTCATTCTTCAAACTCTTAAAACGTACTGTGTTCTCTCAGAGACTTTTAACCCCGCTGGATTGTGTAGGGGGAGGTAAGAGGAGGTAACAGGTTTAGGGAACTGAAAGGTGAAACCAGCAGTGAACAGCTGACTCATATTCTCTAATCAGCAATGATCTTCCTATTTTACATCAGTGTTTTATTTTCCACCTTACCTACAAATTCCTCAACCAAATGAGCCAGTGGAGGCAGAGCAAATGTCAGTTCCCTCTGTTTTGTGTGAGGGAGCGGGGATGACAGACGATTCACATGACAGTCATTAATCAGGTAACCTCAGCATTTCTGTTCCTTTATGACTACTGAGGTCAGAACACTTATGTAAACTAACTGGTCCAAACTGCTTCAATTCAAATTTGCTTTCTTTTTATCTACGCTCCCGAGTCTTGACACGCAGTAAAAAAGCAGTGTGTCACATACTCTATTCTGCTTTTAGTGTGAACACCAGTCTATAGATTCACTCCCTGAGGAATAAACGAGTTGGGTGTATTGCAAATTATAATGTACAATATGTCACAACACACCCTTTTGAAGTCATAATAGTTGCCACTTATCTCTCCTTTTCATAAAACACTGTAACGAAAGTGAAGAGACAATCAGTAAACATTACACACTCGCTGTTTCAATAGGCCTACGGCTACTAGACAATCAAAATGCGTGATAATGTGATTTAAAGGGATTGTTCACTTTGAAATTAATTTTTGGTATGTTTTAGCTTACCTAAAGGCCATCCAAGATGTAGGTGTTTTTGTTTCCTGATATTTTTAGGTCAAACCGTTCGTGTCTATCAGTCATATAATGGAGGTCTATGGTCACCACTTCAAAGAGCATGCACACAGAAGACCAAATTAAACATGATTTAATGACTCGTAAATGTAAGTACACATTGATGGCCTAAGACACTAGAAACGAGCGGTTTGTGTGAGAAAACGAACAGTATTTATATCGTTTTGACCACAGCCACGTCCAAGTGATCTGAGGGCACGGGCGCTTTGTAGAAACAAGGGATAAAAATGATATAAATACTGTCTTTTCTCACACAAATCGCTCGTTTCGTGTCTTAGGCCATCAATGTGTACTTACATTTATGAGTCATTTAATCATGTTTAATTTGGACTTCTCTGTGCATGCTCTTTGAGGTGGTGACCATAGACCTCCATTATATGACTGACAGACAAAAATATCAAAATTGGAAATACTGCAAAAACATAGACACTTACATCTTGGATGCCCTTGAGGTAAGCTAAAACATATAAAAAATTAATTTCAAAGTGAACTATCCCTTTAAGTCCGGAGAAAATATTTATTAACCTTTGTTAACTTCATTGCAATGACAACATAATGTCAAATTCTAAACAATTTTTGATGACTTGAACAGTTTTAACAGAAAAAAGTACATTTATGAAATTATAAGCTTCACATTTCTGCTTTTGAATCATCCCAAAAAGGAGTCCCGTTTACTTTCATTGTAAGTGCCTGAACATAACCATAGTGGAAATTCATTTTTGTGTTAATTCTTTTTTGGATATTTCCAGATAAGTTTGTAAATAAATAAATTCTCTAATTCGGCTGATTCCAATGAAGATCTTATAGTCTGGTGAGGAATATTGTCTTTCATCTGAGTAGATGTTTGCAACCAAAGATTTTGAGACCCTGAGGAACAAGTTTTGTTTCATAGAAGTTTTTTTTTGTCCCTCTGGCTGTCAAACCTGTCTTTTCCTCTCGATTAGAGTTTGTTCTTTAACGGTTCCTTTAGCTGTATTTCCCCTCACCTTTCTTTTACTTTGGGTCAGTGGCTGTAATGACAGACTTTTTGACATTGACACGTTGGTCTCTATAGGCTTGAAGTGTTTGTGCCTTTCCACACATCAGTCATTTGTATTTATTGTTGGTTTCCCTTGCTTGACCTCCTCTTTGGTGTGGATCAGATTGAATGGACTTAAGTCAGCCAAATGCGCTGATAATTACCGACTTCTTCTCGTGTTTAAGGCGTGTTGTTTAACGGTTCTTTGGGGATCTCCCTCCCCACATCTCCTTCACGTGAGATGGATAACTAACTCTATTGGCAGATAGCAGGTAGATCCAACTTTAACGGAGCCTCATCAGATCTTGATAAGCATTGAATGATAAATCTGACTGAAATACGGGCGAAAGTTTTGTGATGCGTTGCATCTCTTGCGTTGTATTCAACTTTTCCCCCTTTCATTTCACGCTTTTAAGCTTTTAAGTGGTTTTAAATGAGCTTTAGAAATGTCTTGTTTATTGCTTCAATCTTTAATTTATAGTGGGAAATTTTCAGTGTTGAGTTTTATTATGTACCCAGCACTTTGTTCACTTTTAAAAAAAACTTTTGCTGATAATTTACTTAAACCTATGTCATCCAAGATCTCCATGTCTTTCTTTCTTCAGTCGAAAAGAAATAAAGGTTTTTGATGAAAACATTCCAGGATTTTCTCCATATAATGGACTTCATTGGGGACCAAATGGTTCAAGGTCCAAATGAGAGTTTCAGTGCAGCTTCAAAGGGCTTTAAACAATTCCAGACGATGAATAAGGGTCCTTCGAGTCATGACTCGAAAAAAGATTTGTTCATTTTGATGAACGAGTTTGAACAGGAGAGTCACGAACGCTTATCACAGAACAGAGCAAGGCGAGCATTTGTGCTTATAAAACTTAATCTTTTTTATTTTTTGTTGAAATGATCGATCGTTTCACTAGATAAGACCCTTATTCATCGTCTGGAGTTGTTTAAAGCCCTTTGAAGCTGCACTGAAACTCTCATTTGGACCTTGAACCGTTTGGTTCCCATTGAAGTCCATTATATGGAGAAAATCCTGGAATGTTTTCATCAAAAACCTTAATTTCTTTTCGACTGAAGAAAGAAAGATATGGACATCTTGGATGACATGGGGGTGAGTAAATTATCAGCAACATTTTTTTAAAAGTGAACTACTCCTTTAAAAGGACAGTTCACTTAAAAACTAACAAACAAACAGAAAAACAAACAAAACTGTCACCACTCATCATTATGTTATAAGCCTGTATTACTTAGTTCTGTGAGACATAAATATATATTTTGAAGAAAATTTCATATTTTTTACCATATAATGAAAGTCAACGGGACATTGGGTTTTCTTGTATAAAACATTTTTCTAAATATCCTCTTTTGTGTTCATCCTGATGAGAAAGTCTAGATTTGAAAAAACATGAGTGTGAGCAAATGATGACAGATTTTTAATGTTGTTTTAGTATTATTTATTAATATTTTATATTTTCAGTTTTTATTTGATTTAGTCATTTTTAGTATTTATCAATAAGTAATAACAACACATTTTTACATCTCTTCAACTCATCAAAATAGGTTAAGCAATTTTCAACTTTTAATCTTATTTTAAGTCAATTTGATGTAATGCAAGTTGAAATTACTTAAACATACAAGTTGATTCTACTTAAAAATGTAAGGCAGCAACTTTGTTTTTTTGTTGTTGTTTTTTTAACAGGGTATAATACTTCAACTTTGTTGCCAAGGCAAGATTTCTATTTTTCTAAATTTTAGATTTTAAAGTTATATATTTTATTTATAAACCATTTCCAATAGTTTAAGCTAACAGCACTGTTATAACATCACTTATAAATAAAGACGGTAGCAATTGCGAATATGCATGTTTATTTTGGCAAATACAATATATATTACAATCACAAATATTATAAAGCAAACAATACAAATAAAAAATATCGAACAATGAACAAATTCATATTAATGACAAAAGTCAGTGCACGTATGCATGTTCCAGCCTTCAATTTTACAGAATTGAAATCTGTTGCAAACACAAAAAAAAAAAAAAAAAAAAAACGGGACTGGGAGCAGTAAGCCCGGGGCGTCTTTCAGCTGCAACATGATTTAGATGATGTCAGCATGCGAGTCTGAGAAGAGCGCGTGAGAGCGTTCACACAAACTGTCTGATAGAGGGAATCTCCTCCGCGTCCAGTCGGACCTGCTGAATCAGGCACTGCGGTGGGAACTTGGCTCACGATGCGGGCCGACCGCTCCTTCAAGTGCCTGTGGCCACAGTTCATACGTGATGGTGCCATGACCCGAGCTACACCTCTGTTCCCTCCCGTGGATACAGCAAGTCAGAGGAGCCAAGCACGGGATAGAGCTGACTAGTGTACTGGTTGAGCAAAGTGTCATTATAGCTGTCTGTGAATGGAGCAGGCGAAGTGGGAATGTTGGATATGACAGGGGAGGAATGTGGGTTTCCCATTGCGGCACGGTCGCGTCATGCGAGCCATACGCCCCATTAGGAGAAGATCTTTGGCTCAAAGGCAACTCCAGAGGCGATGGAAGGAGAGCCTCTCTTGAGCCTGAAGCCACATCACCCATTTGACTTAGGAAGCCTTTGAGACACGGTGTCAGATCCGCAGAGACTGGAGAGTTTCCTCTCTCCGAGGTGTTGCTGGGCTCTTTCAGGACTCGACAGAGCAGAGTCCGATCCGGAATAGCCTTTTCCCTCCTCTTCGGCCAAGTCGGACTTTCTCTTCCTTTTGCGACGGAAGTTGCCATTATTGAACATCTTCTCACAGTTTGGGTCAAGGGTCCAATAGTTGCCTTTACCTGTTCAACAGAAGTAACTTTGTTATTTTTGGCAGTTGAAAACGGAACTAAATCCCAAACAATAGAACACAAGAAAAATTCAAAACACAAGAAGTAGTTTGAAGTTCTAACCTGGATTCGGTGTCATCTCTGGGCACTTTCATGAAGCAGTCGTTGAGCGAGAGGTTGTGCCGGATTGAGTTCTGCCAGCTGGCTTTGCTTTTGTTGTAGAAGGGGAAGTTGTCGGCCACATACTGGTAGATCTGGCTGAGAGTGAGACGTCGGCTTGGGCTCCGTGTATTGCCATCGCAATGAGTGCTGAGTAAGAGTATGGAGGCCTCACTAGTTTCATCAGATCTTCTTGGGACGGCAGGGAGAACCAGCTGATGTTGCCGTCCGAGCCTCCGATTCCACCTGCGGACACGTACGACTTCGGCATCCCGTAGTGCTGAGGCCCTCCGCGAGACAGGGAGCCGGATTGAGCCCAGGTCCGTTGAACCACAGGTATGGGTTGGAGGTCTGTCCGGCATATTCTCCGAAATCGTAAGCGGACGGCAGGGTTTGCTGTGGACTTGGCACAGGCTGAGCGCTGTAGAAGTTGTCACCGTACAGGCTGAACTCTTGGGACTCCTGCCCCATGCTGTGGAACTGGGATGAAAGGGCTTGCGGAACAAATGACGTCATGCTTTCCTCCCTTTTGCTTCTGTTTGTTCTGTCGTTCTGGGAGAAAATACCATGCCTCGGTCTAACACAGGTGGATTGGTCAGGTGCATCACAACCTTACACCTGTCTCACCTGAACTATTTATACAAGTTTTGTAACACCCTCTCTGCTCTGATTGGCTGTCACGGTCACAGCCCAGCCCCTTGTTTCGGTGGGGGATGAAACCTCTGGGGATGTGTGTGTGTGTGTGAAGGGGCGGAGTGAAATTTCTTAGGTTTCCATGAGTGACTAGAATGGATTAATTTACATTCCTGAATTCAAATTCCATAATTCCTTACCTTCATTTATCATTATACACAACACAAACATTTAATGTCACATACATGTTGAATTTAAATAAATTGGAACAGTGCTGGATCAGTTAAGATTGGCAGTGTTCAACTAATTATTTTAACACTATATAAGTAGATTGATGTGTTTTAATCTGAGCTATTAAAGTGAAATGAGGGCAAATACATTGATAGATGGATGAATCAATAAATAAATAAATAGTTAATTAAATTAATAACAAATCTTGTCCAATGTGCTGACAAATGTATCTAACTAATTTTAAGTTGATGGCCATACCATTGTGGTTTCTTTAACCATTAGCATTTTAATGTTATATAAGCAAAAAATTATTTCATGTCATTTTTTTATATCATCTCGACTTAAATACTTAAAAAAACATATCCAATTTTTTTTTTTAAATTATTGATTGAAATACTACTGATTAGTACTGACTCCTGAGTCACATTGCTTTATTAGGGTATAAAAAAGGACCATGTCATTAATGTTTAAACCACATGTTTAAACAATTATTTCCAATACTTCACCTGAACTAATGTTGACAAATGATATATATCATTCGAAAGCTTACAAACTCAAGATTTAGCTTTGAAATTGGATATTGCGTTACCATAGAAACAGTACTTTAAATTATTTTATCGGGCTCATCCAATTTTGGGCATCGCATGTTCCAAATTTATTATCAAAACCTTTTCTAATCTTGACAAAACACATATTGTCAGAAAAGTCTCAAGGTTCCATATTTTGTGACGGACATTATATTTGGACTGGAGTTTATGAATTTGTCATGGCAGAATGCATACAATTAAATTCAATGGAATGTAGGTCACCCAGTGGCAATTTTTGGTGTTAGGTCTGTCTAAACAAAATCTCATGGGAACTTCAAAAATCAACTTCAAATTTGGAACACAATTTGGTTAGATATGGCTTTATAATAATTTT
The DNA here is from genome assembly GCA_030378365.1 of Hybognathus amarus. Classification (NCBI taxonomy): domain Eukaryota; kingdom Metazoa; phylum Chordata; class Actinopteri; order Cypriniformes; family Leuciscidae; genus Hybognathus; species Hybognathus amarus. Next base: position 91,759 of record JAQIUQ010001694.1, on the reverse strand, counting down.
ATAGTAAAAAATATGTTGTAAAACAGAAAAAATATTAAGTAACGTATATTTTGATTTACTTCAATAACTTTTTACTTTCATTTTTTGAAGCACTTTCACTTGTCAATTTCACAATCTGCTGTTTTCTTTGAAACAAGACCAAACTTAGGTCTGACTCTCTAAGCTATAAGGTCTATAAGCATTCTTGAATTACAATCATTCAAGTTTGAATAGTGCATTTGCAAATAGAGCTAGTTTAATCCATTTTTTTGTACCCTAAACAGGGAACGTGATGGTCACATACATTTCAAAACGTGCAACATATTACTTAATTTTCTTTAAAAAAAAATCCAGTTAATCCTTCAGTCTTTTCTTCTTTAATATTTTCAGAAGAAAAGTAAGTTCAATATATATTTACTTATCTTAAAATCTGAATGTTCCGCACATGTTAGGCAGCCATATGGATTTAGGTCAGGCTGACTAATTTATCACAAGAAATATGAAGCAAATCATGTGACCATCATACCTCAAGACAGACCAGGCTGTCATAAGTGATAAAAAGACTTCTTAAAATCGTTTTTATACCCTAAAAAAGACAAGAAAAACGATGCGACTCGTGAATCACCTTGCCTGTTTAAGGGTTAAAGACACCGTCATGCCGTAGGCTTGGTTAATTTGTCTTGACTTGAAGCTGTTGGGTGGTTAAAGATATCCACTATTTCATCTTACCCCCGGCCCTTTCACTTGAGATAATGCGAATTCAATTTGAGCTATTTGGGTCTCAAACGAAATTTACATTCTTAAACAGAGCACGCGCACCACCCACCCCGGCACGCGCCGAGCGACTCCACTGTCTCGCGTAGACTGATCGCGCGCGATTTCTTGAAAGTCTACCGGTTTATTTGACCATTTGATCCGTTGTGCCGGTTACAGTGGCCAGATGATTAAAAACCTGTTGAAGAGGTTACATCAAACCCTAAATGAGTGAGTAGGCCTACCTTTTACCTTCAATGTGCGCTCATTTAACGTGATTCGTCGAATTTTAACGGGCGAAATAAGTCATTGGCAGTTTCTCACGAGGACGAAACGTTCCCCACACCGATTCCACTGGTTTTCAAGCTGGTTCCTAGCTTACCAACAGAAATATTGGTTTGAAAGTGACTTCTGTTTCAAGTGGTGCCTCATACATTTCGCTAATGTGTCTGCACCACCATACTTTATTTAAATGTTTATTTAAATTCAAACGAAAGCGTGATAACCGTTCAGGTCTAACATGTTTAGCATACCATTAGGCTAACGTTACATTAAATTGCAATAGGCCTTAGTATTGCCTAACTAGACTCATAACGCACATTATCTTTTGGGTAACTTAAGGGAGATTGGCAAAGATTGATATTTGTTTATATTAGGCCAACACATAATTACACAATTGCATTAGGGGGTCAGATAACGTTAGATGTTATATTCTTAGTAGTCCATGCAATAAAAGCAAGTCCCTGAACGAGCAAGGTTTTATAGCGTAGACTATTTACTTAAATTGCTATGGTAATGCTAATGCCAGGAGGACCCAGTCAAATCAGTCACAGCTAGAACTGTATCTGCATACAGGTAAGCTCCATATTATGGGTAAAATACTTTCGTTGAGCCCACAGCCACCCAACATCTTGTTTTGATGTTCTTCAGGGGGGAGCAAGCCTTCTCTAGGGGGTCAGAAGCCCCCCTACAAATCAGACAATAATACATTTCACCAGTCTTCCTCAAACAGCCTTGTTATTGTAGCCTGTTGTTTTGACGTTTCATGCCAAAGTCATTGTAACCGAATCCCCTTTTGCGCACCGATGTGTTGTCAACTTGGAGACAGTTTGATAGACGTGAGATAATTTAGGGGAAATTGTGCCCTGCGTTTATAAAGTGAGCCTTCAAATTATTAATGGCAGGTGAACAGGTTGACTTCAGAGAAATAAGCAGCAAACATGAATCCTCGTTGACAGTGCGATTAATCCTCAATTAGTTCCTCACACGTGTGGAATTATAGTATTTATTGTCTTGTCAATATACATTTCATATTTCATGATCATACAAATATCACAACAATTAACCTGGTGGAAAATTTAAAATAAAAAGTGACAAGACTGATTTGTTTGAGAAATAACAATAACAGTCAAAATAGTGATAAAATAGGCTACTCTTTTGGTTTATATGAACAGATATCCATTTAAAAACTTTACAATGTTTTACAGACCACCAGAGACATTTTTACACACACCTGAGAGATTTTGAATTGTGTTGATTTGAAGAAAAAAAAAATCAAATCAAATAATGAAATGAAAAAGCAAAAGTAGTTACTGTAAATTAGTCATGTGACCTACTATGTTTAATTTCCAGCTGGATAAATCAGAGCACACTGCTTCTGTTGGCTCGAGTCTCGGTTCTTAGCATCAATAAGAAGGAGTGGTGTGTGTTTGTGCTGGTTGATAATGCCGCTAACCCGCTCGAAAGTCTGCCAAAGACAATCAACAGTGTTACAAGGTTTGGTCATTGAGCATGTGGCTATAATTACAGACATAAAAAAACAACAACAGTTTGAATACCTCTGAGGATTTCATCCCAGTGCCTAGCATGAATCCGTTTTGCGATCTGCGGATCTGAATGTTGTAAACTTTTTCCTGGTACAGGACCACGAGTGTGTAAGGCTGGTTAGAGGATCGATTTTGAGCTGTCTCGCACAAGGAACGTCCCATCCTAACATGGCACACATTTCAACAAATTAACTTTGGGTTCGAATTTGGGAAAAATGTCTAATTCTCAGGTTAACAGACAGCACAAGTCTATTTGATGTGATATTTACATCTGGAAGACGGTATTTTTAAGAGTGTTTGCTCATCTGCAATATGTCTGTAGTACATTTCCTGTCAGATGTCAAATAGATGTTTAGAAGATGTCAGTTTAACATGCATTCTAAATCATTACATCTTAAAGACATATTTTAAACGTCTATTTGACATCTGACAGGAAACGTCCAATAGACGTATTGCAGATGAGCAAACGCTCTTAAAAATACGTCTTTCAGATGTCAATATCACATCAAATAGACTTGTGCAGTCTGGGAACGAGAAGGAATGCGTGACGCCTCACCCTGTTAACTCTTCTCAGAAGGGTCTCTGCGTCGACGCGGCTGACCTCACGCACATACCAAGCTGGATCCATGTCCTATAAATGGAGAAATCATGAGATATTTGGGTTGACAAAGACTAATGAGAGATGTTTGTCTGTTCTCTCTGATTTTTTAAACAATTATGATTTATTAAAACCTAACATTTCACAAAATACCAAATAGTTAAATGTAGCATAAAACAGGCTGTTAACTAATAGGCATCCACTGTAAGAAAAAAGGCACCAGAACCTTCTTGAAGAACTAAAAATACACCATACAAATAGTAGATAAAGATTACTGTAGTAGCCTACGTTTTACAAAAAAAATTAGGCCTACTTTTTCTGTCTTTCCACTTCAAAATTTCATGTTTTATTCAGTGTGTTGCCTTTGTTTAGCAATTTCTGAGTGAAAATCGTTTCAAAGTAAATCCTACATCACATCAGTGTACTAGAAACATAGGATAAGAAAGTAGATTCCAGTTATTCCAGTAGCACCTTAAAGGAAATGCAAGGGCGCCATCTGCTGGTCGGGTAGTGGTGTGATTGTTTGTCAGCAGCAGTCGGCACAACAGTGCAGAATTGGACTACTATTACTCCATTGCTGCATGTAGTTTTCGTAGTCGAGATTTTTTTAGATTGGGCTTGTTTTAATTAGCAATCCGCCTGTTAAATCTGACGTCACGTGTCACCGTTTCCGGGTTCAAGTGCTCTAGATAGGCGACCAAAAGCAAACAAACAGTGCTAATACACACTCACGGTGAGCTGTGATACTACTGAAAAATCATGACACTTTTATTAGAGTGATGTCTTTTATAAATATTTAAAATATTTATATATTTATTAAATATTTATAAATGGGCGCCATGAGCTGGAATCTTAAAATGAACGAATCTTTTTCCGAATCGTTTGGTTCATTCAACGAACGAATTGACTTGGAAAAAGATTCGTTCATTTTAATGAACGAGTTCGAACAGGAGATTCACAAACATGCATCACAGTACAAAGCAAGGCGAGCATTTGAGCTTATAAAACTTAAACTTTGTTATTTATTTATTACGTGAGCGATCGTTTCACTTGGTAAGACCCTTATTCATCGTCTGGATTCGTTTAAGCAGTTTGCACTGAAAGTGTCTTTTGGACCTTTAACCGTTTGGTTCCCAGTGTGTTATAAGTGCATTATATGGAGAAAATGCTGGAATGTTTTCATTAAAAAACTAATTTCTTTTCGACTGAAGAAAGAAAGACATGGACATCTCGGATGACATGGGGTTGAGTAAAGTATCAGCAAGTTTTTTTTTTAAGTGAACTATTCCTTTAAATTTTAAGTGAACTATTCCCTTAAATTAAGACCATCGAATGTTATCTTCACTAATATTGTGGAATGGTCCTTTGTGAAGGGATTCGGTTGATCACTTTCGTTGGATCGCTCCTGCGTCCCTTGCCGACGCGCCTTCAAGGGTAGAAAATCGCAATTCGCCCTTAATTGAAATGAATGGAGGCTTGGACCCGGAAACAGAATTCCCTACGTCACAACAAGCGGATTGGGTGGGTTTTGTTTTGTAACCCTTGTCAGTAGCTCAAGCACACTTTAAAGTACTGTACCTGCATGCCGCCCATGTCTGTTTGTGGTGGAAGTGGTCCTCTTGTACTTAGTTGATCATTCATTGCTTTCATTCAACAAAATAAACAGTGGATCTAGTTATTTTCATTGGATATATAGTAAGATAAATCAAACTAGTGCAATCTGTGCTTACCCTCTTTCGGTTTTGGCGGTAGCGATCGACTGTGAAATGTGACAGGGAAATGGTCAGATATAGGCCCTAGTCACCTTTAACTCATTATTTTTGAATTTAGTATTAATTTAGCAGCATATTCTTGAGTAGTATCAAGTCTCTAATCTCAGTTGAATACACACGTGTCTGTTGGAAAAGGGTATCTGTTGGTTCCCGCGGTCTTGGCGATGGATTCCTGGTGTGCAGTGGAAATGTGTTGGAGCTGTGTGTGGCAGCTGTAAAATCACAGAGCATTCAAACATTGGGCGTTTGTTTGCTTTCTTACTGAAAAATATGCAAATACACAAAATAAGAAAATGACTTACTGTCATCGTGAAACTGTTGAAGAGAAACTCCCCCAGTAAAATTATGTGAGTGAATTGCTATATCATGTGAATTGCACAAACAATTAGTACAAGGCTATATGTTTGTGTGTGTGCTTTGCGTACCTCGTTTCTGTCAAAATGCCTGTTGGACAAAGAAATACAGGTTTCATTGGGAGCTCTGTGAATCGAGTGTTGCATGCAGTGTTACATTCTTGATTCTGACCTTTTTTGAGAGTGGCCTGGTGTTATGGAGGAGGCACTTCTTTGCACCCGTGATGGAGGAAGTAAGGGTTTGGGAATTCTCATTGGGTCTCCTTGCAACTCCACTGCAGGGAGTCTGAGAGGAGCAGCAGTAATGCTGTGCAATAAAAAGCATCATACAAACCTATTAGAGCTAGTTATCCGCTACTATGAATGTGATTTCACCAAGTAGAACATGTTCCTGGAAAAACATTACAATCAACCAAGCAGATTTGTGGGTTAAGTTGACAGTTTAGGGTTACAACAAGGGTTAGGTTTTTCAGATTTTGGACAGAAATGTGGTTCCAGGATCAACAAAATATGTCTTGGCAAAATCACTGTGACCTAATAAATATATATAAATAGCATATTCTATGTGCACAGATGTAATTTCATTGTAATCATGCTATTGGCTGAAGTAAACAAACCAATACAACATCTTAAATAATAGTAAATTATGTACCTAATAAATACCTATATTATATATATATATATATATATATATATATATATATTAAGGGCTGTCAAAAGATTAATCGCGATTAATCGCTTCCAAAATAAAAGTTTGTGTTTGCATAATATATGTGGGTGCACTGTGTATAACTATTTTGTATATATATAAATACACACACATGCATGTATATTTAAGAAAAAAAATTATTTATATATAAAATATATATATTTATATATTATATAAATTACATATAAATCTATAAACAGTATATAAATGAAAATATGTCTTAAATATATACAAGCATGTGTGTGTATTTATATATATAAAATAATTATACACAATGCACCCACATATATTATGTAAACAAAAACTTTTATTTTGGATGCGATTAATCGCGATTAATCTTTTGACAGCTCTAATATATATATATATATATATATATATATATATATATATATATATATATATATAGCATATTCTATGTGCACAGATGTAATTTTATTGTGATCATGCTATAGGCTAAAGTAAATAAACCAGTATGAGATCTTAAATAATAGTAAATTATGATTCTAAATATTATCATTCTGAAGCTGCACATCCAGTATACTATTACACAAAAATTAATCAATTAAATGAAATCATACCTTCTTGGCGGTAGGACAGCCTGCAGAAAAAAAATATTATTAGAGAAATATTAAAATATAAATTATTATTGTTTTTAGTCAAAATGGAACTTTAAAATTGGGAAAATTTTAGGAGGGGGAAAGGTATATATTTATATTTCAAGCATATAAGCCAAGTCGAATAATAACAATAACGAGTAACATATACACATATAGGTATTGATTAAAATACCTAATACCTACAACACACACACACACACACACACACACACACTATATTATATATTCTTCATATAAATAATGCTTCATTTGTAAGTATATATATATATGTTCAGATTTAAATTTTTTAAATTTTCATTTTAAATTTTCTTCTAGAATGATTATTTTTTATCAAGCTTGTATATTTAAGTTCAGTAATTTCACTTAAATGGCAAAGAAGATTACCTATTAATAAACGTAAATATACAAGCTTGATGAAAATGATCATTTTAGAAGAAAAATTCAAATGGCACTTACTAGAGGCTTTTGCATCTGATTTAACAAAAAAAGGTGGGAATTTTTTTATTCAGCTTTTGCATCTGATGTTAAAAAGGTGGGAAATTATAGGAGTAGTTCACTTTAAAAAAAAAAACTTGCTGATAATTTACTCACCCCCATGTCATTCAAGATGTCCACGTCTTTCTTCTTCAGTCGAAAAGAAATTAAGGTTTTTGATGAAAACATTCCTGGATTTTCTCCATATAATGGACTTAAATGGGAACCAAACGGTTCAAGGGCCAAATGAGAGTTTCAGTGCAGCTTCAAAGGGCTTTAAACGACACCAGACGATGAATAAGGGTCTTAGGACCTGAACAGGAGAGTCACGAATTTTCATCACAGAACAGAGCAAGGCGAGCATTTGTGCTTATAAAACTAACTTTTTTATTTATTTTTTAAATGACCGATCGTTTCGCTAGATAAGACTCTCATTCATCGTCTGGTGTCGTTTAAAGCCCCTTGAAGCTGCACTGAAACTCTCATTTGGACCTTGAACCGTTTGGTCCCCATTGAAGTCCATTATATGGAGAAAAATCCTGGAATGTTTTCATCAAAAACCTTAATTTTCGACTGAAGAAAGAAAAACATGGACATCTTGGATGACATGGGGGTGAGTAAATTATCAGCAAAAGTTTGTTTTTTTTAAATTGAGCTACTTCTTTAAAGCAGATGTTGGCAGCTTCTATGTGGAGGTAGGACAAATCAAACTTACTCTGTCCAATGAGCTAGTGGCCCTTCCACCTGTGAGGACACAATACAGTCAAGGACTTCCCATTAGCCATTAGGTAATCTGAATTGCATTATTATTACCAAATTATTATCTGCTAAAAAAGCATTAAGATATAAGTGTGTGAGTGGCATTGACCTGCTACAGGAGGAGGGTGGCTTCTGTCCAGAGTTCCTGGCTTTTTGCTGCGGTCTACAGCAGGTGCTACAAGATCATGGGACAGGGGGAAAGGGGGATCAGTTCAACAGCATCCCATCCAGATTAGCTGTCACTGAGAACAGACATGCTCTTACCTGGGGGTCTTTTTAGCGGCCGCTCTTCTCTCAGATGTTGTCCAACCTAAAATTGAATAAAGACTTCATTGTTTATACTATAGACTCAAAAATGGAAAATTATAGGCTAAGTGGGACACTTAACAAGTGTTTGGAAATATAAAGGACTCACACTTGGCCGCTCCACATGAGGGAGAGATGGTCCGGGGCCCGGGCGCTCCCGGAGGCACAGGCGGTTGGCTTCTGCTCGCTACACGTGTGCGGTTATTATCTGATAAATCAAGGAATCCCATCATGACTTTTCCAAAGGACTGAGACAGCAATAGGATGGAAAAGTGTCTACTTTTGCGTACCAATATAATCGCTGTTTTCCATGGGTTTAGCAGGACAGATCTGGGCCGTGTCTTCTTTTGGCTCAGATGGAGGAGGCTCGTAGCCATTATCACTGTCTGACCCCTCCTCTGGGGACTCGTAGTCTCCCCGCTAGCATCACCTTCTGAATTATTATCCTCGTTAGGATCCTCGTAGTCGTCTTCGCTGTCCTTAATGAGGGAAGAATACATGCGTTCTGCCCGTCTGATGTGATGCTGATCACTTTAAAACAGTTTGAGATAAACATAAGAGACTTACAAACTCTTCAGGGTCCCACGCTTGATCCTCGTATTGGTCAACTGAAAATAGTAAGAGCAGGTGACTTCTAGACAATTTCTTTAAAAGCAAAGTTGTAGCATTGAATAATAGATTCTACTTTGTATCATACCTGGTGGTTGTGGGAAGCTGGGAATTGGTTGTGATGGCCTATTTACATAACATAAAGAATAGTTAGTCACGTACTGACAGTAGATGACTATATGGTAGTTATATGATGAATTTATTCTACTGATTTATTCACCTTCATGTGGTTCCAAACCTGAATGACTTATGAAAAATGCCTTTTTTGTCCATATAATGAAAGTCAATGGGGTCCATTGCTCCAATGTTAGAGCTAAAAAGAGTTTCTCAAATAACATTCTTCAAAACATTATTCTTTTATGCTTATACGGGTTTGAAACCACATGAGTGCAAGTAAATCATAAATATAATACTTTTATTCAGTAAGGATGCATTAAATTGATCTAAACATTAAAGGGATAGTTCACTTTGAAATTAATTTTTGACATGTTTTAGCTTACATCAAGGGCATCCAAGATGTAGGTGTCTGTTTTCACAGTATTTTCAATTTTGATCTCTCACAAACTCGTTTCGTGTCTTAGGCCATAAATGTGTACTTACATTTACGAGTCATTAAATCATGTTTAATTTGGACTTCTCTGTGCATGCTCTTTGAGGTGGACCCCATATACCTCCATTATATGACTGACAGACAAGAACGGTTTGACCTAAAAATATCAAAATTGAAAATACTGTGGAAACAAAGACACCTACATCTTGGATGCCCTTGAGGTAAGCTAAAACATATCAAAAATTTATTTAAAAGTGAAACTATCCATTTAAATACATTTATAATGTTGCAAAATTATTTCTATTTTGAAATGCTTAAATGCTTTCCATTCATAAAATAAACCTGTAGCAGAAAAAAAATTGTAGCAGGGTATTCACAAAACTATGAAGCAGTTTTCAAAATTGATAGTTGATAATAATAAGAAATGCTTCTTGAGCAGCTTTTCAGCATTGAAGGATCATGTGATGCTGGAGACGGGAATAATGATGCTAAAAATTGAGCGTATAAAATAAATTCCATTTTATAATACAATAAAATAGAAAACAGTTATTTTGAATTGTAATAATAGCCGTCTTCACAACATTACTGTTTTCACTTCATCAAATATTGCAGCCTTTAATGAGCACGAGAGACGACTTTAAAAACAACCCCAAACTGTGAATGGTATATTATATCTCAGATATAACACACGATTTGTGATTGTAGATACTGGCCTTAATCCTGGAATCAGAGGAAACTTCTTCTTCTCTTTGTTGATTTCCTGACAAATCTTGGAGATAAGCCTAAAAATATTAGGGGAATACCAGTTTCAAATCCTCAAAGTGTAACTAACACTGCTGGCATGTTCTTGAGTAGGTGTTATAGAGACAGAAAAGCATATAATTATTTCTTTATGAACTGACTGAGGGTTCAACCCCGGCAGGATGTGGTAACAAAGACCTCTTTTCTGTGCACCTGACACTGACACTCAATAAACTAACAACAATCAAATTACCATTAAGTGGTAATTAAGAGGCATATTTAATGCCAAATTGGCTTTTGTGGGAAAAGTTAGTTACATTTGTTTATTTAAGTGTTATTTAAGGTGTGGAGGGGTTCAACCATTTTCGCACCAAACGTGCTCTACATTAGAGTTTCTGCATCAACGCAATGGTTCCTGCCACATCTGTTTCTTTGGTTTATCTTTCCTGTGCAGTGTTTCCTTTTTAATGTCACTGTCACTGATGCTGTTCTTGCATATTTCTACCTGTTTGTACATGTTACTTGTACAATACATAATGTTCTACAGTTGATTTTTAAATGAATATATAAAAAGCATGTCTTACTGTGGCTGTGCGATTTACGCAGAATAAGAAAAAAGAATGACAAATACACAAAATAAGCAGGAACAAAAAAATGTAGTCAGTACTTACGGCGCATGAAGCTTTGGGAACTTTTGAAGGTCATTTTCAGTCATACTCTAAAATAAAATTCAAAAATGATTTTAAATTAATTTATCAAACTTTAAGTGTGTAAGTGTAACTGCTTGTATAGATAAGTTCAGTAATTTCACTTTAAATAACAATTAATAGGTAATCTTCACACACACGCATATATATAAATATATACACAAAAGAAAAAAAAAGTGATAAATCCATGAAAACATTTTTTAGACACACACACTAAAAATATTTACCTGATTTGTTATCGAAACATTGTTTTCTTTGGTCAAATCAACTTCGATAATTCATGTGGTTCAGATAACATAATGTGTTGAGCTTCTGTTGAACAAACCAATCTCGTTCATTGTATTATCTTAGAATTTTTAATTTTAATAAACTCAAAATTAAGTCAAACCAACCCGATATTCACGGAATTCGTTACGAATTTTACGAGGTGGCTAATTCGTAACAATTCGTACGACTTCAATTGTGCGAATTAGTACGATATTTGCTAAATCGTACATATTTTACGAATTGGCCAATTCGTATGAATTCATACGAATGACCTACCCCTGACCCCGCCCCTAAACCTAGCCATCACGTGGGTTTAGACAAATCGATACGAATTCGTACGAGTGAGGTCGTATGAATTAGTACGAATTAGCCACTTTTTAATCACTTCGTACGAATTGGTCGTGAGATAGTGTTGGGCGAACAGGTTATTTATGTTAAGTTAAACATAAGTTAATTATTTACTGTAATTAATTTAATTTTTTATTCTAAACAGTTTGAGTTATTCTGATTTCTTTTGATTATTTTAATTTTATCCATGTAAAGCACTTCGAATTACCATTGTGTATGAAATGTGCTATAAAAATAACCTTGCCTTGCCTTAAACCAACAATATTTTTTTTAGTATGCGTGTGTGTACGTGTTCATATACTGTGTATACCCACATTTATAACACCTACATTTATAACACCTACATTTATAACGTAATTTCTTTGTAATTTAATTCTGACTGATTAGGAGTTGTAATATTTCTTGGTAGATTTAGATTCTAATAACAGCACTTCCAGAATTGTTGGATCAAGGGAAACAATGATGCTACACTGAGTCAGACCACAATCATCTGTTTTGCAAAGGGTCATTTTGGTCAGTGCTCCACAAGGACTTATTTATAACATTTAAAATTAAATGAAAACTATGAATTTACTAATAAAAAAACAAACAAACATAGGCCGAAAATGGTCATTTCTGCTTTCTAAATGCAAAATTTGGGCTGTGACCCAGCAAAACTAGTGGACCAAATAATAAATTGTACTTACCAGGAACCTTTGCCCAGTAATGTTATGCCGTGTTATGACCTTATCACATCCAGTTAGATTCCGCTAAACATAATGAAAAATAAATGATGTCAGGTGAATATGGGTCGCACGCATACACACATAGTATCTCCTATATATCAACAACATATCAAATATTGATCAATCAAAGTTCAATGCTATTTTTAGATAACAAATGTCTCTCATGTATCCGTTTTTTAAAAAATTGGTATTAAATTCATAAGTGTGTGCTGAAGGTCTATAAAATAAACATTTGTAATAATAATTACAACATTATTGTTTTTTTTAATTTTCAATTTATGTGTTTTGAAATTGAAAGATGAAAAGAGAAAGCAACTTACTTTCTTCAGAAAGTCTGCTAACCGAATGCGAATCCCAGCTGAGAACCTCCGATTTGGATGGATTGCCATCGAAACTCATTGTTTTAAATTTACTACACTTGCTTATGAATATCAAATCCGTGATATCGTCAAGCATTGAAAAAATGTTGCCACTCTCACAGTGGGTCTCACACGGTGTCTGGCGCTATGTCCACCCAGAACACGAGGAGACTGGTGTCAAATCAAGAAAAATAAATCAAAGGAGAGAAGACTCCAAAAATACACCGATTCACCCAGTTTTAAATGTAGATGTGGAAGAATTGCTCAAAATTTTACCAACATTTTCATAAATGATAAAACAAAAACCAACACCCCGGATTCGCCTGAGCACTCTATGAAAAGAAAGAATGACATCCACTTCCCCATAGACTTCCTGTTAATGATTGTTGTGACAAATAGGGGAAGTACAGCCCCTTCATGAAAAAAAAAGATATTTCTTGATCTATTATAATTCATCCTCACCCCCTCAGAATGATGTAGCCATAAGGATTTGGACATTTTGCACACTAACATTGTGTAAAATAAAAACAATAATATTTATTTGTCTTGATTTTCTAAAACTGGCCAGTTCCACGTTATTTGATTCTGAATTTAAATAAAATTAAGTCATTTATCAAAATTCAGAATCAAATGATGTGGAACTGGCCAGTTTTAGAAAAGTAATTTAGTGAGGAATACACACTTACAATTAACCTTTGCCAATCACGCTTCAAAAATGGTTGCTGCCTATCAACTTGGATGTTTAAGTCATTTCGACTTAAATCACATTTATAATTTGTTGAATCTTGTAGTTAACCTATAAAACAAAGTTGAAAATTGCTTGACTTGTTTTGATGAGTTAAAGCAATGTAAAAACATATGTTGTCTTAACTTATTGATCAAATATATTTTTATCACAGTGCATGACTGATAACTTCGCAAGCAGAAATGATAACACATGGACAGCCAAGTTTAAAATAGAAAATAATGATATGCTCTTATAAACACCGTAATTTTATTATAGCCATAGTCACATCTTTTGGTTCAGAGCTTCATTTGCCGTTAATGATGCTTCCCAGCTAAATATTTAGATTATTATTTAAATGCAGATTTAAATTTAAAAGCATTTTGATTGATAATACCAGCTATCTTTTATATATAAAACTATTCACAATTACACTTTTTAACTTAAAAAAAGTAACACGGTTAAATTGTGCAATTTTTGTATATGCTTAATTTCAAAACATGAACCCAAATTGTTTTGTGGGAAATTACGAAATACCTCATTTGCAGTAAAAACGTTTAGTGTGAATGATTGTGACCTGCAATATGAGCGCCTGGTTCAGTCCCTGAACTGCACTAAACACCCACAGCTGGAAACTATGAGTTGTAAGCATTCAGTTGCTCCTGTTCTTGGGCCTGTAGGGGTTTGTTCATGGAAATATCTCTTAATATTCACTTGATGAACTGTAATGTGATTCACAAACCTGTAAACGGATGTTTTGTTTAGATATAGCTATTACATTTATTTGATGTCATGCAATACCCCTGTTTTGTCAAACAGTTATTTCCATTTCCTGGCTGCTTAGTGCAGGAGAAGGTGGTACAGTGGGTGTATTGAAATATGTTTAAAGGCAAAGTCAGTGAGTTGTCTTGATTCAAAGTAATGTCATTTTGTTGTTTATACGTCAATAATGTTAAAGGAGCTCCCACACTGAATTCAGTAGTAGCGACCTGAATTTATTTAAGTGGAAACTATCGTTTGCAATGGCTCTTTAGACACTCTTTCCTTCAGCCATTATTGCTGATTCTATATTCAATTATTTGAGCATCTTTTGACTGAGGCTATAGATCGTTTTTTAACTCACAGTCTATTCTAAGTCTAAGGTTTTCCTCATTTTTGATAAAACTGACATGCTATACTTCCTTTTTAAGCGTGCACAATGGCATTATAGGCAAATGAAGGCCTGAACCCTCTGGCTGTGTGTCACCATCGTGTCCCTGATCGAAGGCCACAGAACTATTTGTATGGGACATGATTGTTCCCTTTATCAATCAACATTTTGGTCTTTGTCCAGAATATTAATCTTGTGAATTGGCATTTTTCATTGATTAGGTCTATAAGACATAGGTTTGGATGTCAGGCGCTGACTCTTGATTTAACCTATTTTATTGTTTTTTTGTTTTTTGCATTTAGTAAAATTCATGAGATCCAATAGCGCCATCAGGTGGTGACCTACTATATAAATCAATACCAGATGAAACCTTTTCCTTCGCTTTAGTTTTTGGTAATTAATCCCCAGAATCATAGTAATTTGCTTAATTGTTATTAACAGGATTTATAGTTCCTCTTGAATGTATTTAAAGGAGTAGTTCACTTTTTAAAAAACTTTTGCTGATAATTTACTCACCCCTTTGTCATCCAAGATGTCCATGTCATGCTTTCTTCATTCGAAAAAGAAATTAAGGTTTTTGATGAAAACATTCCAGGATTTTTCTCCATATAATGGACTTCAATGGGAACCAAACGGTTCAAGGTCCAAAAGACAGTTTCAGTGCAAACTGCAAACTTTTCAAAGGCCTTTAAACGATTCCAGACGATGAATGGAAGACGTGGGGGTGAGTAAATTATCAGCAAAAGTTTTTTTTAAAGTGAACTACTCCTTTAATGTATGAAGGCATTTACTTGAATGCACTGTGTTTTGCTTACATAAGGTAAATTAATATACTACAACTGATATCAAATTAATTGTTCTGTGACTAAAAAATACACACAATACACTTAGCTAGTCTTTTCCCATTTTTTACCGGCAGATTTCACTGTAAAAAAAATTAAGTACAATCAACTCGGATGTAATTTCAACTTAAATTACATTAAAATTAGTTTAATCTTGTATAACTTATTTTGAGGAGTTAAAGCAATGCAAAAACATGTCATAACTCATTGATCATTAATTTTTTTTTTACAGTGTGTGTGTAAATTAGGGATGCACTGATCTGAAAATGTTGGTCATACCGATAACTCTTTAAATTTGAAAGCCATTAACAAATAAATTGGCCGATAAATATAAATCCAAATTTTATGTAATTTTTGACAGCCTGATTACAAAAACAAAAGTCTCACCATTAAAAGCCATGTCCCAAGCACACAATTATAATGTTCCCATTGTAATTGTATGTAGCCTATATGTTAGAGTTGCACTGTGCATATTGCACTGAACTGTATTTTTCTTTATTGAAGCATCATATTTCAAGCGATTCAAAACCATCATGGCTAACAGTGCACATCTGAAATGTCTCAGTTGAGATAACGATATTATCGGCTTTAAAATATTTGCCAAATTTTCTTAATGGGACGATAACATTAAAAACAAACGTATATTGGCCGATACCGATATGATGGACAATAGATCGTGCATCCCTTGTGTGTGTGTGTGAACACACACACACTGAAGAATGGAAGCATCAAGTCTTGTCTTCAAAAAAAAAAAAAGTAATGTTTTAATTTGAACTTTTCCTGTCTCTATGTGCAGAAGGGGTAAAAGGGTTACTTAAGACACAACTCATAAAAACATATGCATAACGCAGCCCTATTTACACAAAAACTTAATTATAACAAGAAGTTTAATTTAGAATGACAGAGTTAGCTGATGTTCTATGAAAAAACAGGTTAACCTACTCAAGGTTTTTACCACATGTTAAATCAGGAGTATTTCACAGATTGTGCGATAAAAAAGCTGTCTGGTCCTGTGAAGGAATAATGAAGTTCTTGAAAATGTTCATCCAGTTTAGAGAAACCCATTCAGAGAAGACCTTGGTGAAAATGTGAAATGAGTGATCAGTGGCCTTTTTTCGAGGATCCAAAACCTGAGAATCCCATCACAGCAGCCATTTCATCGTCATCTTCAAAGTTGAGGTCTTCTTCTGCCTTTCTTTTCTTTTCCTTTTGCTTCTCTTTTCTGTATGCTTTTGCCTTCTCCTCCTAAACAACAGAAAAAAAAGAAACATAAGGCGAGAAATTATAAATCGTAAGACTGGAAAAACAGGTTGAACAGACCTCACCACTGGTCTATGAGACGAAAGACCTTGCTGCAAATTCACATTTGAACATCTCTCACACACACACTTCTTCCCGTATCCCCACTCTTGCCTTTTCCTCTTTATTCTACAACATTTGATGGTTTGCATTGGTTATCTTTCAATTGATTATGAAATTGTAATAATACATTTACCTGACATAATAAATAGTTGTATTGGATTCATTAGAGTTAAAATGGAATAGTCAAAAATTCACGTAGATTTAATGATGCACAGATATTATTCAAAAACCTTTTCATTTATGGAGTCCGATGAAATAATAGGATAATACATAAGATAAAATGCATTGCATTTAATTAAAAATCCCTTTGCCATGAGAAAAGACAGAACACGTGTGAGAACTTTATCTCTAATCGAATACTAATATACTTAGGGCCCTATGATTTTCACAATGTGGAAGCGTAGATGAAACTGTGAGACCCTGTCATAATGTATTTAACCTTATAATGTGGAATTTGTACAATTTTTGTCTGAATAAATAAAAAGCAGGTCATACACACTGAAGCATATTTGACTTCGCTGTGTTTTCAGCCTGTGCATTATATAAGAACTTCCTCTACAGAGCTGCTCTGAGAGTCACTTTATCAGCATTTTTTGCAGTTTCAGTTGAGAAAAACTATCGTCATATCCTAAACACAGAAACTCAAAGGTCTTCACGGCAACCTGTTAAAATAAGTTAGGTTCAACTTTGGAAGAAACTGACAGAAATATCTTAATGTTGTACAGTAGAATTTAGCATCTCAATGTAATTAAAATACCATTATATAATATATTATTATATAATAATAATAATAATATATATATATATTTTAAATAAGATATTTCATATATTTAATAATACATTATTTTATTTTTTAATGAATAAATTGTTTTTATGAATTCCAATAATTAGACATGCTATTTGATTAGTAAAATTTAATTAAACCATTAAAATGGAATCTAGAAAACAGAATTTGGTAATAAAAATAAATAAATACAAAATAAATATGATATATATATATATTAATAACAATAAAATGTATTTTATAGGGCCCTACATTTTTGTTAAAACTTTTTAAAAAATTTTATTAAATTGTATGTTTCATGATTTCAATTAATTAGACATACTTTTTGATTCCTCAAATTTTATTTGACCATTCAAATATGTCTAATATGTAAATAAACCTCAGTTTCAGCACTGACCTCCTCTCGCAACTCCTTCATTCGTTCCTCAAAATCATACTCCTTCTGCTTTTCCTCCATTTTTTTCTTGTTCACTTCAAAACGTTTTTTAACTTGGTCCAATGAAGAGCGCTCTACTCGCATGGACATCCCCAAGTTTCTCTGATCTATAAATGGGCATAAATGTACTGAATTAGAAAATGCTACACGCCAAATGTGCTTACAAAGGCTTACAACAGCTAGAATTACAAGAGTAGCATGTACAGAATAATGCAAATAAAAAGAAACGTACAGTGCTTAGCATAAGTGAACACACTCGTGCTAAAGTTGACTAAAAAGAGGAATAAAAAATCTTTTGGAAATTGATCTCAACCTTCAGGGACAATTTTCTTATCAATTTTCTATATCATATCATCATATCATATCATTTATATTTTTAAAGGACAGTTATTTCATGGATCCAGGACAATTTGCATCCTGATTAAGTTCCCTTGGCCTTTGGAATTAAAAATATCCCCACATCATCACACACCTGCCGTATATAAGCATGTTTTTTTCAGTTAGCCTAATAGCTGGTTTGATTTGCATCAAGAGATGATCTTATGGAAAGTGTGTGATGATTTCTTTATTCCTTTAGCATGGGTGTGTTCATTTGTGATAAGCATTGTGTATAAAAAAGATGTACAGATAGTATAAATATTCATTTAAATATTGTGCAGGAACAAATGTATAAAAAGGAATTTACATAATGCATTCAGTGAAGAAATAAAAAACAAGAAAAGAACAAAGACCTCAATACTTACGTTTTTTACCATTAATATGATCTAAGAAGTTTATGGAATCTTTTACTACACAATCACAGACATTGCAGTAGTACCTGAGAGAGAGAAAAGGACGTTGACAAATATCATTAATTGACACAAAGATACAACAGAGTGCGACAGAAAGGTTCCAGAAGGAAAAACTCCATTCATTTTCTCCATAAGAAAATAGATTTTTAATGATAACTTATTATTAGCCCTACTGTGAGCTATGAGAATGTTTATCTATTGTATTTGCTTAAGTTGAAGTTGTCAGCCCCCATTACCTCTTAAAACTAAGTTCTTAAAATAATTGTGTTTAATAGCGAAATTCGTGGAGATAAACGACATTACCCATAATGCGTACAGAAAATTTGACCAATCAGAGAGTTGAAACAAGCAAAACCGGCAAAAGATCTCTGTAATTCCACCGCTAATTACATAATCGAGTTTTCCTACACTCTCAAAATACTTTAAAATTTAAAGTATTTCGAGAATGTAGGAAGATTTAAAATATTTCACATGCATATTTTGCAATAATCTTAAAATATATTGTTTATACATAACAATCACAACAATGATTTAACAGCTATCGGTGCTTCTCTAAGCACTAGCTATGTTTCCATCAATGACCCACAAAAAAGATAAATATTCCATCGCACAGAAAAAGCTGCACGGAAACACCAAGATGTGAATAAAAAACTTGTGTAATCAATTGTGATGGATATTTATCGTACATGATCGTAAACTCAGACGGAAACACATTAACCAATTAAATCCCTTGATGTGCAACGAAGACTTTACGTGGTTTTGGTGATTGGATAACTGGACTAAAAAGCAGATTGATTTCACAGAATAATGTCTCAAATGTAAGTTTGATCATTCTGAGCATCAAAATAGTTGGGAATAATGGGCGTTCGAAATGCAAGGATTTCATCTGTGCAGGTAATTTATGCCATACAAAAAAAGTGCCACATTGCGACTGCAGCAACTTATATTTCTATAACAGTTATTTTGCACTGATTTACCACAAACAAGGATTTCGTCCATTTCAAAAGATGGAATCGAAACTGTGCTTTGTGCACAAATGTTTTAGGCAATATTCCTATTTTGTGCACAAGTTAAATTCACAACATTGGATGGAAACAGCCAGTGATCACTCTTTTATGAACTCATATTGACGTCGTCAAACTACAATCAATTGTACAGCAGATACACACCCTCCCATCTCAGCCTGTGGTGTGGTCTTAGTGATGACGATAGTCTTCCCCAGTTTTGACTCCAGATCCACTTTATAATCTCTGTGGCGGAGAAGCTCCCGTTTGATGGGGGGCACAGGCTTGCCTGGAGAATGAAAAAAATTGATGATATAGGAAATACTGCCATAAACTATTTCATTGGATTTAATTTAAATCATAAAGTAAATATTTCAGTATTCAGATACTCTTGAAAAAAAGGGTGAATTCAGGGTTTATTGGGACATGTTTTGCCATTGAGATGATTAGGAAAAAGTGTCCCAATTAACCTGAATTTACTGAATAAATACTGAACGGTTACAACGTTGCATTTGCTTACCATCTTTTTTCTCTCTCTCTTCCGTGATTCGTCTCTGGGCCAGCTGTTCATATTCATCTTTGTCCCATTTGCGTCGAAAATCATTCTTAGACTACACAAACAAGCAGAAAATATTATAAACATGTTATCAAATCAGCTGTATTCATTCGACTGCATAGAACAGCCTGTGGACGTGATACACGAATATTAATTGAGAAAAAAATCCATACGATCATATTAATAGTTTAACTAGACTGTCGGTCAATAATACTAGAGATGTTCAATTCCAAGGCATCTCATAATTAAAATAAATCTCTGTATTCGCTCTTGTTATTATTATATGACCAAAGTAAACCATCTGGCGAGACGGATATGTTAGTTTGGATCGTCCAACTGTTACTAAGTTAAGATATAAAACGATCAACACTTTTAACGATATTATTTTAAAAACTGAATTCGCACATAAATTATGTCAAAACAACGCGGACAGATTGTAATTCTAAATGTAAAGATTGCAATTCTAAACAAAGAAAGAAATCAAAACAAGTGTTAGCAAATTTCTTACCCCACTGCCAGACGCCATTTTGCTATTGTGATGCCGTAAAGAGTGCGTGGTTGTCGTAAACTAGTGCTGTTGCTCATCTATTTCAAAAGTGATCAAACTGTTTTCACTGACACTGACCCTATTTAATTTATTTATTTATTACAATGCAATAGTTGTTGGCTAAACACGTTTTATGTTTTGTTATGTTCAAACGTTATTACGTTACGTTTTTTTCACGAATTGGTTTGTGTTTCATAGTTGTTTTACTGTTTACATTTAGCTGAAAAGCCTCAAATAGGCTGACAACTTCCGTCCATTCTGACAACTTCTACCCAATGCTGCTACCCCATATTCATGCCACAACAAAAAGTACAGAAGTTAAATTAACTGATTTTTTTTTTTTTTTTTTGCAAAGAGCTTAACACTGACAATGTTCCGATCGTTGTTGCTACCAATACTCTAATGTAGGCTATATATAGGTGTCTAAAATAGAGAAGCTGACAACTTAATTGTTCTCTGAGGGAACGACCAAACTGTGTAGCCTACTAGGCATTTTCATAATAAAAGCGCAAATATTTCCTTACGTTATTACATTATTTTTTCATGAATCATTTATTATGATTATTTTTTAATGATTACTGGCCTTTGACTACCTGTCTCATTTGTAAAGCCCCGCCCCCGTTACACCTGTCGCTGATAAAAAGCTTTGTCAAACGCAACGTGTTGTGTGGCTGTAGCCAAAATCATGACAACACGCGTAGAAAGCCTTCTTCAAAGCCCCTTTGAGTCGCAGTTGTATGTTTTCAAAGTTCTGCTTGCTCATTTTTAAATATAATGACGTGTTACTGTAGCGTATAAGGGCTCTTGTGTCTTTTGTTTTGTATTTTAGAAGTCTGCCCCTTCACTTGTGGCCAACAGATGTTGCCCAAGACTTCAAACACTCTCTTCCATGTAGCCCAGAACCTTGGCTTCTACCAGGCTGCAGTACAGTGTATGATAGTCTTGTCAGGTAAATATCTAGTTTGAGGAATGACATGGTTATTTGTTCTCTAATGACTTTTCTACAAATTACAAACTTGATAATGCTGTCTTGTGAATTGTGGATCACAGCTGCTCTAAAACCCCACAGTCAGCCTCACATAATGGAGAAAAGACTTCTGCTGTTCAGAAACCTCGCAGGTCTGTTATTAACATGTTTATGGTCATGTAGAAGTTGTTTTAGGGAGCAAGTTTTGTCTTAACTTCTAACTGTCTTGTAGAACAATTTAAAGCATGGTGTTTCTTCCCTATTCAGGTCCTCCATCCTTGAGCGATGCATCCTGAAGATGTCTACATCTAGTGTTGCTGTTGGAACCGAAGACATTGATGGGATCAAGAGGTCTGGAAAATGTCTCTTGGTTTATAAGTAAACGTAAAAAATAAGTCTCTATTTATTTGGCCTTGTTCCAGCCAATTAAACGACCAACTCATTTTTATAGGTCACCATCAGGGGTACAGTGGTCCCCCAACAATGCTGACCCATCACATTTTGAGACCAATGAGGCAGTTTTAAAGCGCAGACAAAAACAGATTCAGTATGGAAAGAATACCTGTGGCTACCAGAACTATGAGCAGCAGGTTCCAAAGTGAGAACTGGTGAAAATTAATGTCTTTTTGGATGTTCTCCTGATTGTAGTGAAAGTGTAACTAAGCTGTCCGAGTATTATATCTTCTCAATGTTCAGGCGTCTGCGTGTCCCTGGGATCCACCCTTCCACTCCAAACAAACACCGTAAATATAGTCGCAGATCTTGGGATATGCAGAGTGCGGCTTTGGCGGCGAGCGCTTCATGCATGGGACCCACCATCTGCCTCCCCGAAAAACATGGAAGGACAAGACCCTGTTGATCAATTGTAAGTCTTTAATGACTTCAATTTATTATATAAGAAAATAATTCAATTAATTTGCTTTTCTTTTACTCTCTTAGGCAGAGCTTGCTTGAGACGATGAATTCAGAGCTTTGTGAAGCCAGCGAAAAGGAGAGCACACAATGGGAAATGGCAACAGACTCCATTATTTCCCAACCCTCTGAGTTCTCAATCGATGATACTTGGCTGCCTTCAAATGCTTCTCAGGTCAGACCTAAATATTAAATGGCTGTATTTGATGTGGAGTACTCGGTCCAGATGGTTTCAGTGCTAATTTGGATTCTTCTGTCCAGGTTGGAGTCCCATGCCACCAGAACCAAACCTCTCAGCTTGGATTGGGCTATACCTTTAGTAGTCACCTAACAGCACAGGAAAACGTCCTAGGATGGTTGCGATTTCTCCTCGAGACCGACCACAACCGAAACCAGGTGCCTTTGTTGCATGAAGAGCCTTTCTGGAGATATACGTAGTGTCTCCTCAAATGATGTGACTGGTCTGCACAGATCAGGTGTAAAGCTCGTTCTACCAGCAGTTCTAGAAGTTAGAAAAATTACACGTTAGAATCACCGTCTCCTAGTTCAGAATGTTGTGCACTTTGTATTTTGCAATCAAGACATCCTCTGTAGATGAATGTTTAAATGTTGTACACTTCCAAGTTGCTACTTTGTTCCTCACTTTCTAATTTATTTATTTTATCATGTCCTTCGAAAGCACAGGTTCTATTTTATTTTGTTCTCGACACTACATTTCCCTCCTGTTTGTCACATCACTGTTTTTCTAAAAACAGGAAGTTTTGAAGTTTTATTTCTTATTTTTGTGTGGACCTATGAATGGAAATTAAAACTAATAAAGATGTGGACTGGCTATAGCTTATTCTCCTTTTGTTTTTAGTTGTGCTATCTATTTGTGTAGACCTCTATGAATGGAAAGTAAAACTAATAAAGATGTGGACTGGCTATAGCTTACTCTCCTTTTTGTTTTTAGTTGTGCTATCTATTTATCAAGTTTATCTCCAGCAAGTTCATCCTGGAATATTGTTGATCAGATTTGATGAACAAGTTTACAGTTTGTCAAATACTGAGCCTTTTAATGTTCTCTTTGTTTGGAAGTTACCTTAGTTGCTTAACAAATTACCCTCTGTATAGTAGTTATGCTTTATCCATTTACAGAACAAATGTAACTTTAATGCTGTATTATGCATGCCAGGCTGCAATGTCAAATTGTAAAGAAAAAATATTGCTATTGACTGTCAAAGTGTTCACAAATTCAAGTTTTTGTAGTTTACACGGACAATAACCGTATTGATTTAAACTTGCACTTTGAAACCGGTTTTCAAAAGTTTGCTTTTTTTTTCCCAAGCCCCCAAAACACTGTTATGGTGTAAATTATTAGCTAAAACGCATACGTTTTTTAGTTGAACCATTGTGTAAACGGCCCCTTACAGGAATGATGCATTAGTAAATTAAAATTGTTATTTACCCACCTTTATAGCCATTGACTAAAGTCTCCCTCTCTCTCTGGAAGTCAGTGAGGTTCATCCACTGTCTTTTTACCAATTATAATTCAAAATATTTTTTTTGTGTTAAACAGGGAAACTAGTACAGGTTTGGAGCAACTTTGGAGTTAAACTCCCCTGTTAAACTATCCTCACTCAAATAATTGTAAATTTTTATTAGGCTCAATTACATGAGCAATTCAAGTTTATTGATTGTGTATGTTAGAATGAAGTTATTAGAATGTGGATAAATGTCACTTCAGGTGGTTATAGCTTTATTGTTTGCCATTTTACCTCTGATTTCATTTAGAATTTATTTTCAGGATAAAAAATAGGCAAATTGCATATATCTTTCCCTGAAATAAGCACTGAATTAGATGTGGGGATTCCTAAAAATAATAAAAATCCTTTTATAGGGTTCACTACAATTCCCATGATTCCGAGAGTCGTATTATTCTCAGGATCGGTTCAGTCCAAGAGAGTCACTGCGCTGTATATTGCCACTTCACAGTTTTATATCGTCCATTTATTAATCTGATAACAGTTGTTCCCTTTTAGTTCTCATACAGCCTGAAACAGCTCTGATAAACACGAGACCGTCTATGCCCTGGGTGTTATTTACAAATTCCTCCATAGAAGGGACGCACTTATTTTTCCCTAGTGGGCGACGTTGAGAAGACAGTCTGTATCGACCAAGCGTGCAATTGCAGACCTATCCACAATTTTACTCGATCCTTTAAATCATTTTCAAATCGCTTATGACCCAGCATACGTTATTTCAACGATATGTTTTTGTTGAACCGAGTAGTCGACAATCGTATACAGATATATTCCCAGGCCAAAGCGAGGACGGTTTGTATTAGACAGCAAGCCGACCTGCTTTAGCTTCTCGTACCGAATTGGCTGAATCTCTCGGTTGCGAGCAACATACAAGGCCTGGGGTTTTATCGACCACACTCGGTTGATTCAAGGTAAGCCATTGTCGTCGAAAATCATCAGTGCATCCTCGTTTAAATGTTGCATTCTTTATATAAATGTGTGGTTTTGCTGCAGTCGGGCTCATTGTGCATGGCTTAACGTTAACAGCTAGAATTGGCTCGTGGGGGCAGAACTGCATTTCATAAACGCGTGTAAACAAATCTGCAGCACATGGCAGGGATGCAGTAATTCGCTTTTGCAGATTTGCGATCAGAACTGACCCCTGTGAAACGGGAAGACATTCTAGCTTTATTTCTGTAATAGGCCTGTTTAACGTTACAGCTCCGCGTTAGCTAACGTTAACTTACTATAGCCCGGGTCGCCTGTTCCTGATTGGCTTGACATGCAGCCTGTTATTTTTATTCATCATGCAATGAATGGCGTTTTATAAAATGTAAAATATAGAATTAGAGTTTGTGGGTTTCATGTGTGTTATATGCTCCGAAATCAAGAGTGATGTTACAACCGGTTCACGCGATATGAAACCGCTTTCTGCTTCCTAATGTCGACCGATGCATATTTTTAGTCTCAATTCATTCGCTTGCCTTCGGCGCGCAAAAATCAATATACTCTTAATGTGTATACTTGCTCAGAATGGCTAAACTCGGCTAATGCCCCGTGCAAACCTCACGCTCGCGCTTCAGTAATGTAACGTTAACCCAGTGGCCTAGCCCGACCTTCAGCGCGATTTTTTCTGTTTTGTTAATGGCGATGCGATCGTGAAAACATACATACATATACACACAGACACATATCTTTTATTTCTTCAGATGATTTGAATCCTAGACGAAGGATATGTTGTGCTACATGTCACGCTTAATGTGCTTATAATGGAGATGACAGGCAGGCTCCCCTCCCCCTCCATCATCAGCCGCGACCGCTCAGCGCGTTACCAAGGCAACGGCGGAACCGAACCCGAATATTCTCGTGACCGCCATGAAACGTCATTACTAGCGACGTTTTTTCACTTAAATCAGCATCTGTGAATTTCTATTTTCCTACCTCACTATCTAAATCAGGGGTTTTTATTATTTTATATGCATGGACTCTGTATACAATCATCCTTTTGGGAGGAACCCCCAGCCTAAATTTTTTTATACTGTGAAAATGAATACTTTAAATATGTCTTTCGGAAAATATTTAAATTGTATTAATTTGTTTTTCTACTCATATAGTACTGCACTGTAAGAGTTATTTATTTATTCATTTTAATTCATTAAAATCTTCCCTATGTAATTATTGTAAAGCGACGTTTGGTGTTGGAACGGTGCTATATAAATAACAAATATTATTAATTTATTTAAAAATATATATATTACATTGTTTTTGTTTACATTTTTCGCAGACTCCCTAGCACTCCCTTGCTCTAAGGGACCCCAGTTTAAAATGTACCGTTTTTGAGACTATATTAATCGGGTTAGGTATTGATAAACTCCATCGATTCTGATTAAATTCACAAGCTTGCGATTTGATTCCAATTCGATTTGATATCGATTAATTTTGAAATACAGTACATGGCAAATTTGAAATTTTATCAATGAAAAACTTAACAAATGCTGTAACTACAGGGATTCAGTTGGTAGGGACTACATTCACATTTAAGGTTAATAAAACTGATTTGTATATAAACACCTAAATTAAACACTAGTCATTTACATTGTGGCTGTCATAACAACTTACCAAATTTTATTCAACCATACAATAGATACTGAAGATATTTAAAAATATATAACAAACATGTAAATGGTGCATTTATGTAGCAAAATGCTTCCCTCAAGTTAATTTTTTATTACCTGACTAACGATTTTATGTTCACCGAATGGCTTTTCTGAGGTAAATATAATAATATGGGATATATTGTTACAAGCTAGTTTATTGACGTTTGACGGCTGAAGTAATGATTGAGCGATTACACGAGATATGATACGGATTTCATTAAGTTGCTGTATTTTTTAACATGTCTTTTGATGTTCAGTCATGTTTATTTTGTGCTGTAACTAGTATATAAGCAGAAGAGTACTAAAGAGCACCAAAATGGTATCTATTTAAAAAAAAAATCCTTAAAAAATGGAGCAATATGACATCATGACTTTTGTGTAAACATACACGCCAATTTCAAGTCAAGTGGCGTGTTATCTATACGCATTTTGAGCTATCCATGTGTATGTCTACGCCGTTAAATGATAGAGTGATTCCATGTGTATGTACACACCGTTAAATGTCCGAGCGAAACAAAGCAAAATGTAGATCTGGGGAGCTTTTTTAATTTTTTTCTCCCTAGGATGCAAGGGGAAGACTCATAAATGATATTAACCCCAGTGACGGGTAGGTTTAGGGACGGGGTTGGGGTAGGTTATATATATATATATAGTAATGTAACGTTAAGTCAACGCCGTTATGAACACGCTGAAAAGCGATTATGCGTGTTGATAGCATGGCAAAAATGGAAATACGAATTGGCGTGTCATACATACACCATTTCATGAGATCAGTCAATGAATGAGTATTTGAAATCTGACCCTTTGTTTTATATTAAAAGTAACAAAGCTATATTGTGAGTTACTGGATGTTCTGTTCATTCATCAACTGAAAACAGCAAGATGAGAATCTATTAAAATCTAGTAGTTTTACCTAGCCATACTTCTTAATAACAAGCACTAGACTCAGTATCTATACGTCAGTCATGTCGGACGACGTGTTTTTAGTGCTTGGTGTGCCAGTGAGCACAGACAGGGAAGGATGTGTTGGTAGGACTTCCCACAGTGGCATCAGGCCAGCGGAACAGCCGGTTCCTTACTGTGCAGCTTTCCCAGACACCTGTCACCAAGCAGCCGCTATTCATGTGTGCTGTAATGGGAGACCACTAGCAGACTAGGCCATTGCCCTGCAGGGTTACTGTCCTTAGAGGAGCTTAGAAAGTGAGAACTTCAATCACTTTTGTCTTATTAAAATATAACCTGGCAATACATCCGAAGAGAAATACAAGTTTAGCACAAGATTATCCAAATATTGATTAAAATGTTTGTTAGATTAGCATGGCTGCCATTAAAAACATAATGTTTGCCCTATAAAGCCAGTATTTTAGTTTACAGGAATCTAAATCTCCTTTTTTTGTAGTGTAATTTCTTTTGCGAGGATATTTTCCATTGTTGTTTTTTGTGGGTACTTTAAATACCCACTGAAATTGCTGGTTTGTATCAGTCTAAAAGTGTGATGTCAGCAATTTAGTATTAAGGACTTATTAATCAAAGGGAATTTTATATGTGAGCTGTAGGCAATGCATAGTTAATGAAGACGGCTTATAGCTGCTTAATAAAGAGGATTGTTTGTACTATGAAAGTAATGGAGGTAAAATTATGTTTTCCTCTATTTTATACCAGACTCATGGTGTTTTTTTAGAAATGAGATAGCAAGTGTGGTTTGATTCTTCTATTTAGCGTCTTGTCGGTGCAGCCGCTTACATATATTTAGCCAGGGAAAGACTCAGAAATAAAACAACAAATAAATTAAGCAATACGTTTTTTCTGTGCGTACTTTTGCAAAGTTTTGTCACACAGGAAGGGCTCTTATCAAGGATTTATACACTTCCTTGTAAACATTACATGTGAAATAAACTGTAGACTTCAAAAACTTGAATGGGACAAGAAATTTAAATGATTCTCATTCAGAGTAGATACTTTGTAGTTTTGCTAATATTCTTGACACTTTCAGCAGCGAGACTGGGGACCCTGGTGGTATTCTGGAACATTAACCATCAACATTTGATTACCCGTTTTTCATGTTCCACCATTTTGTATTGTCCTTAGGGCTGAGATGGTGGCAGTTTTTTGACACCATGGTGGTATGGACCAACTACTGGGGGTATATATTGACCTAACTTCAGATAATTGTAATAATTAAACATAATAATAAATAAGGCTTAAACATCAGTTTTGTTTATTTGAGCCCTTATGTGAGTGAAACAACACACTACAGCCTTTACCACATTGAAATAAATATTAGTAAATAATGGTAACCTAAATAACATAAGAATGTTAAATAAATATTTCATGAAAAAACTTTTTTATAATATATATATTTTATTCTCGAAGATAAATGTGCTTTGAGAAGGATGTTGGACACAAGCAGAACAGAGACCATTGCAGGGTCTGAAATTGCTTACTGTCTGAGAAGGTACAATGCCTCCTAAATTGAATTTAAACTTACTTTGCGACCTTTAAATGAAATTCAGACTTACTACATCCTTCATCTTGTTACTGTCATATGACCTGCCACTTCACTCCCATTTATAAATCTCCTCCCGTGGCCTCATGGGATAGTAAAGTGTCCATCGTTTAACATCTCAACATCTCACCGGAAGTAGTAGTAGGCAATCTGGGGACTTTTCGTCAACTGTTTATCGAATGCTTTGCATTGGGACATACTACTCTGTTGGTGTACTATTTTTCGCATGTTATATGGTAGGAAAGTATTCGAATTTCGGACGCATACAATATCTTGTACAACAAAATATGTCATTTAACGTTCACATATATTTATTTAAAAGGGCCATAATCATGAGGAATCAGTTCATAGAGTCAGATCCTGACAACGTACTGTAATTTAAGAGTCCAAAAAAAGACCAAATAAAAGGGTAAGAGGAAATGGTAGTGAAGAACTAATATATGATTTTTTTTAACAAAAAAGACGAATAATATTGTGTGTTTTTTTAGCATAAGCAAAATAATAAAATTGATTAAATATTTATTGATTGTTTTGACGTCTGTGCCCAGGTGAGGACGTCATCATGGTTCCTGAGTGACACCGAGCGAGCAGCATGTCCTGGATTTGTGGTGGACGGTGCTTCATTTTTAATTAGTGTACATCAGACTCTTTCCCCACCTTTCCTTCTTCCTCCAATTTGCCATGCCATGGTTTCGTTAAATGTTAATCAACAACGTTGTCCCAGCATCAGCAACGACCACTGGACAGCAAACTGGTAAAACTTGTGTTTTAGATCTCAGCACAGTACTATGTAATTCACTTTACCATTTAAGATGTGTGTTAGGCTCAGTCAAGCTATCCAGAATATCTGTCTGTGAATGCAATGCAGTTAATCTTTTCTTTTTCTTCTTTCAGTCTCTACTTCATCGTCAGAGCCCCGAAACCAGCCGGCCCACAGATGGATTGATGCCTGGTATGTAACTTATCAGACCTCTCTTGAGTATCTGGAGCATTGATCTATCACTTTAAATTGCTCCTTAAAGGGATAGTTCACCTTGAAATTAATTTTTGATATGTTTTAGCTTACCTCAAGGGCATCCAAGATGTAGGTGTCTTTGTTTCCACAGTATTTTCAGTAAATGGGGAGAGAACATTTTGCTTGGTACGTTTTTCTTCAGGCTGCAAATTTTAAAATCCCGTCTGGCTAGTGTGCTTCCTTGAATGTTTACGCATTAGGTCAGTAGGTGGAGAGTAGGCTTTTTTGTGGCTGTTCGAACGTGAGTGACCACATGAGCGTTTACAATACGAAAGCAACCCTTTCAGATGTGTTTTCGACTACCTCAGAAGTGGTTGAAATGTTTTAGACCTCATTCACACCTGTGTTTAGTGTCGTCCACTTGTGATCCAAATGACGAAAACGCATCTTAATAGCTTGTTTTCACGTGATGTCACGCCACTGCGTTGCCATGGCGCGAAACGCAGATGGAGGGCAGGAAGTGAATTTCTATATTAGGAAGCACTATAACACACTCAAATGCCTATGTTTTGCGTCGTTTATGGTTGCTCAAATCGATCAAACCCCGAAGAGTTTTTATCGTGTGCCAAAAGTTGTTATTCATAAGGGGGAAAATACAAGAAATTGACAGTAAAACACCGGTAAAAAATGCCTTGTAAACCTAACTTACGTCTGCGGTCGGGAGGAGCCGAATGGGAAAATGCCCGTGTGTTTGTACAGTGTGCAGTGATCACTTCGTCAAATGTGAGTTAATACATTATTTATGTGGCTTATAATTACATTATTCAGGTGTTTAAATACACTTATGTGGCTGTTTGTGTAACGTACCAGTTTCCGAACTTTGTAAAGTCAAAGCATGTCTGTAAGACGAGTTAGTTGCTGATATCTACAGCCTCGATGGCAGGCAAATCTCTCAATTCAGTTGAAAATTGGTCCTCTTCATAACTTAAGGATCACGTCCAACATATGTTTCGATTTTCTGTTTATATATTTCTCTTGTAATAGCGTCTAAAGTAGTACAGTACGGATTTTCCTCCATCTCGTCCATTGCGCTCTTCACTCCTTGCCCTCCATCTGCAGTCTGCACGTAAACACAATCACGTGACTGCAAACCACCTATACCAGGTGTAAACAGGGCCATAAACACAATGCGGCCATACTAGTCAAGTAAATGAGTTTAACTGTTCCCCAACTCTTTGGTACCATTTTTAGCCACTTATTAGCAATTAGCTTTTTTAAAGACAAGTAAAAGCATTAACAAATTCACAAGGGGGTATTACTGATGTATTTTATTTTGTAGAGTATATGTGTCTTGAGCTTATCTTAACTACCGACCTTATTCCAGACATTCAAAAAAAAAACAATTTACTTCAGGACGATGGAACCAGAAGTGCTAAAATGCTAACTCATTTCTGGGTTTCAGGCCTACAAAAATAAGTCATCCCGGCAGCACCCTTTAAAGTCTTTGTCATAGCACCAATATGTAATGAGCACAGAAGGGCATTATTAACTCATACAACTCTGTCCGACCTCTTTCAGAGAGCAGTTACTGGCAGCTCTGCCCTCCTTCGAAGGCCAGCCTGCAGGGGGTGCTCAGCTCCAGCTTCCCCCCGGCCCCGTGCCCCTGGGTCCTCCAGAAAGCCACCTGCCGGAGGGGGATGCCCTGAACCGTCCGCTCGCCCCTAGCACCTCTGTGACGGACCTGTCTTTTCCCGGGCCTCCCCTCCCCCCGCCACCCCCCAAACGCCACTGTCGTTCGCTGTCTGTACCAGAGGACCTTTCACGCTGCCGGTACACCTGGCGGCCGAGCGCCTCCAAGGTCTGGACACCAGTGAACCGCCGATGCCACAGTGGAGGGGGCGCGGGGGGGCCGTGTCCACTGCGTGCCCCCAGCTCCTCGCTAAACTCCTCGCTGCATTCTTCTTCCAGCCCCACCTTTTTCAGCCTGGCCCTCTCCCCAGATTCCCCACTGCCGTGGACTTTCCCGTGGGACCCGAGTGACGTTGCCGGAGGCGGCGCCTGCTGCTGCTTCTTCCCCTCGCCATCCTCATGCTCCTCCTCTCCCTCGCCGCTCCACCCGCCGCCTCCGCCACAGAGGCGCTTTTCCCTCTCTCCCGTCCTCATCCGAGAAGCTGCCGCCCAGTTCCTGCCGCCACCTCCGGTGCCCCCCGCAAATCACGTCTCACCCTCCGGCGGTGCCGGCCTCGCCCTCGTCCGCCTGCAGCACTCCGTCTTCTGTGCGCCGTGCTCTTCCTCCTCAACTTCCACGGTGCCATTCTCAGCCCTGCGACCTTCTCCTGCTCAAACCTGGCCTAAAACGCCGGAGGGACCCGGACAGGCCATGCGCACGGCCTGTGCTAGACTTCGCCAAAATGACTCAGGTATGCATTTGCTATTTCTTGGTTAATACAGCTTAAATATCGTCTTCTTTTTTTGAGGAGGAAAAGGAGGATAAAGAAAAAGAGACATTACAAAATGTGACATCAAAGCAGGTAAAATAGAGTGCCAAAGTGATGACGTCACTTTTAGGACAAACTCGGAAGCTAGCGGCGCATGGGTTCCCTCGGTCGAAAGCAATGCATTTTTCCCATAGACTTTTGGAAAATCGAAAAAATAAGATCTTGTGTTTAACAAAGAGTTGTGACCCTTACACGTTTTGTCTATCAAGATAATCTTTACAAGTTAATCCAGAATTTATTCATTTGGAAGTCTATATAAAGTTTTTAAAAACACAAGCAGACACAATAATGTAAAAAAACACAAGCAGGTTATAACTGTGTGTTCTATGTCGTAGATCAAAACTAAATATTTAGTGACTTTGTTCACCCTGAACCTTTTCAGACCCATTTCAAGCGATTTAGCAAAAACCCATTCAAAAATCCCATAGACTTTAGAGCAAGGGAACCGGTAGTGCTAAAATGCGAACTGTGTGACGTCGTAAGTGACGTCGTAACTTCAGCACTCTATAGGGCTAGGTATTGATACAGATTTCCTGATTCTATTTTATTTGATTCAATTCCCGTTCACAAGCTCTTAACCTTACAGATTAAATAATAATAATCCCCTCAAAAGAAAAATCGGTAACACTTTACAGTAAGGTTCATTAGTTATCATCCGTTAATGTATTAACTTTATTTATTAATCTTAGTTCACGTTAGTTCATAAAAATACAGCTGTTCATGTTAGTTCACAGTGCATTAATAATGTTAACAAATACAACCTTTAAATTTAATAATGTATTAGTAAATGTTGAAATTAATATTAACTTGGATTATGCTGTATAAGTATTGTTCATTCTTAGATCATGTTAGCTAATGCCTGGTTCAGATTACACGATTTTAGCCCGATTTTGGCACGATCCATTTGACGTGGGAATTCGAAAACGGACAACTGGCGTCAGACGCAAGATTCGGTCATGTCATTTGGGTAGTGTCATAGTGGGTGACAACCTACGTCACGTCTGCGATGCTTCACGACAAAAAGACTAGCATGTTTAATTTTTTAACGGTCGTCCATGACGGTTACGTCACATGTATGTGGATCAACAATAGGAGCACATGCTTTTCCGTACACAACTTTCAAAATTGGCGAAACGAAAAGAGACGATGGTGCTAACGTTAAAACTAAAAGTAAAAATATATAAGAAAACTATTTTAATTTAAAATTGTAACAATTTTACCTCAAGTTCTCTTTGGATGATTGACAGCCCATACTGTCCTCTTCGAGCAGGGTTTCTTGAGTCACGGCAATTGTCGTGAGACACACGCAATTCAACTAGTTCACATGCTCACACGCCACACCGTGTATTTCTCACGCTGAAAAGGCAATGCCGAGCAATCCAGGAACGTGTCCATTGTCGGGTTTTCTTTCTTTTTTTACTTTTTTTCTGAACACAGGACTGCCAATACAACACTTACCACTTTACGTTTGTTTCCGAAAGTCACTCACTAACATTACTAGTTTCGTCTTCTCGATGACATCATGCATGCCGTTAAAGACGGCACGCGATGACTGGTCAAAAAGCAACGAGTAGTCTGACGTGTTATGTCCACGACACGACAAGATTTTAGGAGTCAAAATCGCGTAATCTGACACAGCAACTATCGTAACAGACAAAAAAATCGTGCATTCTGAAACAGGCATAAGGTAGTTAAAGGTGGAATACCTAAGATTTTTGCATTAAAATATCCCAAAATCACAAGGCCAGTGTTATATATTTAGTTAAGATGATAACTCACAATATTCCAAATGTTTCAAACAATGTTTAAATTAGCGAGAAAATTGAGATTTGAACCAAGCAAATGGGGCGTGTGAGCAGGGGTGAGCTGGGAGTCGCCAGTCAATCGCGTCATATCCGCGTTACCTCGGTTTCCGCTCGTACTACGTGTAGTCCCGATATCTATGTGTAGTCCTGGACAAATGCGGAAGTTGTAGTTGTGCGTTAGCGTCTATCAAGCAACAAACGTCAGCTTGTTTCGCGCATTTGTTACGGAATGGAGCACAATTATTCTTTTCAATTATTCTTGTAATGTGAACTGTTGGCTGTAATGGGGGTCGCACACCGGACGAGAAGAGCCGCGCCACGTCTAGGACAACACCAGTATCGCACACCGGACGCGCACTTTCTCCTCAGTATATGGCCAGCAATATTGTTATGTTTAATGACATGAAAGGAAGATAATGTCTGTTCTGTTATGATTGTACTGTACAATTAAATACAATCGTTGCTGAGTCTGCATTCTGAAAATTTTACCTCAGAGCATCCGTTAACTGAATGAATTGAGAATCTCACCTGAAAAATCGAATAACATCAGCAATTGTCAATCAAGCAGCTGATTTCTGTAAATGAATGCAAAACTAAATGCATATTGCAGCATAGGGTGAAGTCAGGATCCATTAGCAACGATTTGACTTCCCTCTCCACCATAGCTTCGTCCAGTGACTCGTACTGTAACATCTGTGATAACTAATTTACTTTTAAACCTGCGGCTATTTCAGTTTAATGAAAAACAAGCATGTCATTAAACGCAACATTTATAGAAATTGAGCTTTACCTCATCCATGACAACTAATTTTCGATTCCCGTCTGACTGATTTATCCCCAGTGAAGGTGAAAACAACAGCTCCCATCATTCCGCGTTCCTCCGCGTCGTCATCAAGCAAAGCCGTGTTGTTGTTGTTTTGAATGTAGCGCCCTCTAGCGGCATACAATCTTAGGTATTGCAGCTTCAACTAATGAACCTTTTTGTAATGTGTTTCCCAAATGTCTAGCTTCAACTGACAAATTGTTTTGTTTAAAAAACGTATAACCCTTGTCAGGTGCTGTAACATATGCCTAGGGTTGGGTATCTGATTTGAATTTGAACGATTCTGATTTCGATTACGGTTCCTAACGATTCTCGAATTCTGATTCTTTTAAGAGGCAGGGTCAAAAAAGTTTAGCTAACCTTGCCAACCAACGGTCTTTCTGAAGGAAATACTCCTTCTGTCACAAATACTCCTTTTGTCACAAATTTAGCATTTTGCCGAGATTTTCGTTATTTTAGAAAAGTGAAGCCACACTTTGGACCGCCGACGTAAGCTACTCATGTTCGACTCACGCGGTTATGCCAACACTTCCGGTAGACGCTTCTTCGTTGGTGTTGTTCAGCGGTTTCTTCTTCCGGTCGGCGGACTGTGAATATCGAAACTAGGAATCGAAATTTTTACTTTTGAACGATTCCAGGAAAAGCGAAAAGTTAGTCCCGGTTCCAATATATACTTGATTCTCGATACCCAACCCTACATATGCCTAGTAATCCTTATTAAAAAATTGTGCTAGCTATAATAGCTTAACACTGAATGTGGCATGTTGCATCAATCCATTGCACCTAAAAACTTAAAATATATGATTGTGTCCCAAAAAGTTGCGGTGGGCAATCTTCGATATTACACTAAACTAAACTACTCTACTATCCCTTCGTTTTCAGACTCGAAGCACAGACCCTCTTAGTTACATGGAACGTGGCAGGTTGGCCTGTGGAGGCGACGTCTGTATGGGCCTTGAGCCTTTTTTGGAGACTTCAGAGGCTCATGTTCACCAGCCGAAGGCCTGGGCAGGACAAGTATCGGGCCGTTGAGTGAAAGCGACGAGGAGGAGGAGAGAGAGGAGGAGGACCCTGAAGACCGCGACGGAGGGACAAACTAGCGTGTTTGAAAGGGATTGTACTGAACTAGATATCACCCTCATTGAGGAGAACTGAAAGTTATCCGGGAAGATCTCCTCCCCGCCCCCCTCACCTCCACCGCCAGCATTCAGCTCTGCACCACCTGCTACCTTACACTGGCAGGCCTCTCAGGAACCCTGCTGCCCTCGCACGAGGCGCGCAGGCGTAGACGCCCATTAATGAAGACATGCCGACTACTATCATATGCAGGCAGTCACAGACGCTGACCCATCAACATTGTACATTCCAGAATGAGTTGCTGAGACAGTCTGAAGGATGCAAATATTTCAAAAAGGTTTTATGTGTGTCGGACGTCCTCTTAGAATTCATCTTCAAACTGACAGAACGGAACCGGAGGCGAACGGCTTCCCGCTTCTTTCTTTTTTTTGTCTTTCCTCTCGACTTGTTTTGATAGTAAGAATAGACTTTCTTGGATGACGGTTATAAATATCAGTGTTTTGTTCGGTTGAAATATAAAAGGGCAGTATGACATAGCAGTATTTACTCTGCAGACCTTTATACTTCCTGACGAAGGTCCATCTAATTCAACATAAGCCTTAAGATGCCTGTTTTTTTCTTCCTCTTAATCAAAAGATTCCTCAAGGAAATGAATTGTGTACTGTAGCTGTTGTTCTGTTTTTTTTTTCTTCGTTTTTTTTTTTTCTGCAGACTTTTTTTTATCTGTACAATGCATTCCTCTAAAACTGAAATGTGTATACATTTATTAATGCACTGTATTTGGGACATTTAGAAAGAAACGATGAAAGCAACCACTGTATTCTGAAGGCACATTGTTATACTGTATTGTACAGCGAGTATTTGTTCAAATAAGTTGTGTAAAGATGGTAGCTTTAAGGTTGGAGACAGGCTATTTCTGTCATTTAGAGATTTTTTTTTATTGTATGTGTGATCAATTCAGACTCGGTTTATGTAAAAATAAAGTTTATTTGAAATTACGGCGAGTTGACATACTAACCCAAATGAGTTTCCCTCATAATTATTGAATGGCAATATTACATGCATTCAACTGAGTTAAAATAATTAAATTTTCCATTATGACTAATTTTCCCACTGAGGTATTTTCTATGGAATGCAACAAAAATGTTGAAAACACTTCATGTAGTGGACGGTTTGTAAGTCTTTAAAGGCATAGTCCACTTTGAAATTAGTTGTCTTTGTTTTCGCAGTAGTTTCAGTTTTGATATTTTTAGGTCAAACCATTCTGTCAGTCATATAATGGAGGTCTATGGTCACCACCTCAAAGAGCATGCACAGAGAAGTCCAAATTAAACATGATTTAATGACTCGGAAATGTAAGTACACATTGATGGCCTAAGACACGAAACGAACGGTTTGTGTGAGAAAATGAACAGTATTTATATCGTTTTTATCTCTTGTTACCACAGGCTCAAAGCGCCCATGCCCTCAGGATCACTTGGACGTGGCTGTGGCAA
The DNA here is from genome assembly GCA_030378365.1 of Hybognathus amarus. Lineage (NCBI taxonomy): Eukaryota > Metazoa > Chordata > Actinopteri > Cypriniformes > Leuciscidae > Hybognathus > Hybognathus amarus. The sequence continues at coordinate 53,913 of JAQIUQ010001694.1, read as the reverse complement.
CAAGAGGTTAGAAACAATATAAATACCGTTCATTTTCTCACACAAACCGCAAAAACTTAAAAAATAGGTTCCCATCCCAACATCACTTTTTAAAATGTTAATTTATATATATATATATATATATATATATATATATATTTATTTATTTATTTATATATATATATTAATTTATGTGTGATCCAAAATGTATGATATTATATTGTACAAATACATATTTTATTATTGTTTATGTTATCTTTAGGCCTAATGTTATTATTACACTTTACAGATTTTATTTGAATCATTCTCATAGAGCATTTCACTTTTAATATATGTGATTTTTTAGCCAGAAAGTATAAAGACAGATGTTTGATTTTTGCAGAGTGGCTTTCAAAATATTTCGCCATCACATTTTAATCTGATGTAAATTGATGCACTACAACTGGACACACCTCAATAGGACACCATGTGTGATCTTGCGGTTACAATTCACTAGTTGGTTAAAAGTAATTTTAAAAATGAACGACTCATCTATTTTCTGAGAAAACTGAATGTGTTTGCAGATAATGCTATGACACATTTTAAGTGTGTCTGAACTGTCTTAATACATTTTGAGGCCACCGTGGTATGACAACAGAAAACACAAAAGTTGACCTGAATGTATTAACTCATAAGCTAGGCCTATTACAAAAATATAATGATAGCCGGTTTGTCATTATGGTTATGTTTTATGTTTTAGTGTCTGAAACCAAAACATGAAACCACATTTTTTCTAAACATTTTTTCTCTCGGCCACATGAGGGCGCTACTAGCCTGTTTCAGAAATTATAATCAGTTACTGATTCCAAATTACATGACAAAAAATGTTGTTAGTAGGCTAACATAATCCATAACATTACATATTTAGGGTAAATATAATCAGTACTTTTTCAAGACTACTTTTTGATTACTTTTAGATTAGGCAACTTTTGACCTAACTTGTTTACCACATTGATTTGAAAAGGATAATCTTGAATTAAATCATATTTCTTTTTAATTAAAATAACGAATTTTAAAATAAAAACAATCAAAATAATACACTTGTTTAAAAAAATTGACCTAACGTATTAATTTAAAGTCTCGGGTACTTCAAGTAAATATTGGCTACTAGGTCAGAGTTTCAGCTGGCATTCCATGCAAAATGTTTTAAGATCTAGGTTTTTAAAATGTTAAGTTCTTAATTCATAATATAAATAATATGTAAGGATTATTCAATTAAATTTGTTGGAATTTTACCATTAACTGAAATGCATAAATCTTGAAAAAAGGCTTACTTGTGTATAAAAAGTGACTAAAAGCAGTTTGGAAATTGCAGAAAGTCTGCCATCATGTGGTGAAAAATGCTCTTACACTGCAGATCATGACTTCATGAATGCTGTGGTTGAAAGAACAGTTTACTTGAATACAATTAACCTTTGTGCTGTTGAAAATGCTTTAGGCTACCAAATTTGGTGTTCCCGTTCAAAAAGGAACGGTCTTTTAGACGGCTTGTAAATCTCTCATATGCTATATTATCAGACCAAATATTGGATAAAATATTTTTGCCAACTTGACTTTTTTAATTAGCACGTGTTTTGCATTTCTTTTTCTTTTTGACTGATGGAAAGCCTCATTGGTCTGAGCTTATGCAGACTTGAGCTTCATACGATCAATTTGTTACAAAAATGTCCTCATTGAAAGAAAACAAGTTGATAAAGACTGAATCCAATACGTGGCAATAACACAGCATAGGCTATTATGATGAGATTTATAAGCAATTTTTTCACCACAAAAGTAAAAAGGACAAACCCTCCAGCACCCAAACTCACACCCTCCCCAAAAAGAGATTAAAAATAAAAAAAGTTTTACACATAAAAAATATAAAATAAAAAATAAGTTATTAAACCCTGTGAGTCTAATGCGACAACAATCAAATGAATCAATAGTAAAAATTCCAGATTTATTTTTTTAAATGAAACGTTATATGTAGAGGAAAAAAAAGTGTTTTACAATTTGTCCACAAAAATTGAACATTTGTCATTATCTTCTTACAAAATACACATTTTTAGAATGACATCACCAGTTCCACACATTTAAGTGAGAAATCCCTTTCTTAAATCAAAAACTGAACAATATTAAAGACTTGCAGGATGTGTGAATATCAGGTGTTTTTTGTTTCCTATTCCAGGATGTAGATGTTCTCCTCCACTGGTCTTCTCGTGCGTATTTCATATATAATGTGTCGGGGCTCCTTTGAGAAACTGAGGTTCAAAACACAGCAATCATTGTTATTACACTGCATCTCAAAAAGTAGTATAGTATTCTCGAAGTGAATCACATACTTACCACCCACTGTTAAATGCCTTCCCATAAAGGCCGCCTGAATCAGAATATACATATTTCCTTTCATCTCAGGAATGTACAACTTAACTTATTTACTATAGAAATGTCATAAAAGCCATACGTACGTTTGAAGGTGAAAAAGGCCAGAGCGCCCAAGAGGAGCAGTAGCAGACTGAGAAGACAGAGACAACACCGGGATGTTTATCTGTAGTGTGATGCAGAGATTCGGCTCTTCCATCTTTAAATCACAAAGTCACAAGGGTTTCATCATTTTAAGGTTACAATTCAGCTAAAAATCAGTTCCTCAAACACTTTTAAATGTTATACTTCTGTTATACTCTTTATATCTATTTATTATATTTTTTATTAAAATTTCTTAATACTGTTTGGGGATTGTAAGATTTTGGTCACACTTTAATTTAGGGTCCAACTATTAACTACAACTTTTATTTTCGTGCTAGTCAGCACGATTTACCTTCCGGTGGGGGGCGTACTGTCACAGTTTCACTTTAGTTTCTGTGTTCCCGTTTTCCTTAGTTCCCTAGTTAGTCAACTAGGTTTTAATAAGTTCACAGCTGTTTCGGTTCTTCCTCTTTGCTCCTCATTACTTTAAGCCCTGAGATTTTCTTTGTTCCTGGTCTGGTATTGACAATTGTAATGCGATTGGGTTTATTCTCCCTGCGATTTCCTGAGTTTTACATTGTGAATTTATTAATTAAAGACTCTTGTCCTTAGCTCCTTCATTGTGCGCATCATTATTGAGAATGAGGAGTTGACGTCATTGTACAGAGCCCCGCCCCTCTCCGCCATGTTGGTTGGATTCCCACGGCAAACCAGTATTGTTTACGTGTGTTTTTAGCTCGGTAGTAGAGGAGTTTCTCGCAATTCCGCACTGTTTTACCATGCCTGGAAGTCACTGCTGCGTTAAAAACTCATCCAGTAACTCAAACGAGAGATATGGAAAACATAGGAACAATGGAATACAGTTTTTTAGGTTATCGAAATAGACACAGCATCAGGGTGAGTATCTGACGAGGAGACGCTGGATTTCATGGTTGGCTGATGCCTTTAGTATACGATTTTCACTGTTTGCTGTGCCTTAACGAACATACGCAAAAGTGTTGTTTGAGTGCCTTGTTCATTACTTTTTTATTTCTTTGAAATAAATGTTTGAAGCAACTTGATATGGCTTAACAATATTTATTGAGAACTGAAATATATGTATATTTGGACAATATAAGTTTCATGGACAACATAAGTAATAATAATAAAATAATAATACTGTTATTAGTGCAAAAGAACAAATATCTTGATGCTGCTTCTCCAAATACAGCTGTTTTGCGCTTAGTGTGAGTTTGTTCTGTAAGGTCCTCTTTCTTCCGCCTTTTCTTTTTGCATTGCTTTACTTTCTTCCTTTTTCTCTAATTCTTGAGATCCGTCTCTGTCCTGCCCAAATAAATAAACTGCGCGTAAATTAAAAGAGCTCTGGAATGTTTAGTCACGCCTCTGCCATAGTCTTTAGACTGCTGTCGCCACTGGTAACCAAGACCGTCTCCTACCATCATGGCCGACTCCGGCTTAGACCCTGCCCAAATCGGCACTGTGATCTTTAATTCTCAATAGCCACCACTGTTACAATAAATATCTTACTGTCAATTTTGATCGATTTAATGCATCCTTGCTGAATAAATAAATTGATTTCTTTTAAAAAATCTAGATAGATTAGATAGATAATTGTGTAGTGGCAGTGGCACCTATTGTGCCGTCTAATTCTTCTGTATCACCTTTTGAAGTCAGTCAAATTGTAACCAGTATTTGAAATACGAGCAAACCACGATCATTTCTTTTTAAATGTTTACTTCTAAAACATAAAACAAAAACTGTTACATGGTATGCACGGTCAAAAAACTGTGTTGCTTCAAACGTCTCTAACTTCAAACTAAAAATACATCCAATCACTTGCGTTATGACGTAGTGCGATCTGACTGGAAGCTCAAAATAATTAAATATAATCATGATCTATACATTACTAAATATGCATTTTAAATCCAAAAATAAATAAAATCATAATTCTTATAAATCTTCATAAAATATTTTCTTACTATTTTTACGGAATTATTATTTCAGATGGTAATCCTATATGGCTCTTACAGAAGGAGAACCATCAAAATATGTTCATTTTTTTTTCATGTTTCATATACATATAGTGTATTTGAGCACCAGTAACTCACCATAGCCCCAGAATGCACATGAGTGACATTCTGCCAGGAAATGTCAGAGAATGATGAATCTGCTCCTCTGGACTGATCTGACAGTGATGACACTATGAAATTCAGAATGAAACACAGGAAATTGCTTTTGCTGCTAATGCCAGTTTACTCGTGAGACACATTATTTCTAACCACAAGGGTCTGTGACATTTGAGTTGCTGCACTATGTGGTCTCTGTTATGTTAAGGTTGTGCACATATAAATAATAACTGAAATGCAACCAGTGATTCATCATTTAATGTGGTTTGTCTGAAGGAAAAACTTGCACGACACTTACTGTGCAAATCAAGTGCAAGGCAAGTCTGTTGTTTTTTACTGATCTATGTTCTGAAGGTTTGTATAGAGGGGTTTGTTCATCATGATTTCTATCCTAAAAATATGGTGATATTGTTGTTCTGGCTGTTAATAGTATTTTATGATTCATGGAGTGATAAAAAGAGATATCCAAAATCACCTCTGTCAAAACCTTTATTATGCCAACACATTTTGAACCTGGCTGTTCATATTTCTATTCTGGAGGTTTATGGAAACGAGTGCATATTTAAATACATAATGCCTCATTTGCATATTTAAACACACCATTTCACATACTTTTAATACAATACATTTGTTAAAATAACAGTGCTTGCCTTAAAAAAGCCCTTTACCTGTCTGTGTGTCCTGTTCTGTAGTCATTGGGGTCGTGGTTGTTGGAGGCACAGTCGTTGGGGCTTTGGAAATGAACATACATGACGATTTATTTAAATATGAAGCTCTCCAAATGTTGTCCAAATTTAAAGCATCTGTATGACTTGCCTTTCATGACCCTTAACGTGTAGGACACCTTCTTATCATTGAAATATCCTTCTATGTCCACTCTGCAGCAGTATGGGCCACTGTCCGCCTTCTGTATTCTTTGGATCCGAGGTCCATTTGTCCTGACAGAACGTTCTCTCGATGAGCCTGTACCTGTCGGAGACTTTGGAGATGACGCCGTACTCATCTGTTTGGACGATGATGTCATTGCACCAGAACGTTCCACAATCCCGTCCCCAGCAGACGTGGCTGAGGCCATGGTGCTTCACAGAGTAATGACATGACAAAATCACCGTGCTGCCCTCCGTCACGAGAAACGCCAACACGGAGCACCTGTCAACTGCACAGCACAAAAAGGAGCAACATTTCAGAGGTGACAATTCTTCATCCCTCCATCTCCCCCTATATTTCTCTCCTTGTCCCTCTATAGTACCGTGGTTGAGCTTCGAACAACAAGCCAAGTTCATTTACCATTAACAATTAAGACTGGATGGGCAGGCTTGTGAAATAATTTTAAGTCATGTTGAGGCCCCCTTGGGGTCAGAGTCCCCTGGTTGAGAACCACTTTATTAGTGTAATAATTTTTTTTTAAATGTACAAAAAAGTGTGTAAAACCAAACTATAAAAGTTCCTTTATATTGGAATGTTGACACAGTTTTATACATAGAATTAGTGCAAAAATTCTATCATCTATCTATCTATCTATCTATCTATCTATCTATCTATCTATCTATCTATCTATCTATCTATCTATCTATCTATCTATCTATCTATCTATCTATCCATCCATCCATCCATCCATCCATCCATCCATCCATCCATCCATCCATCCATCCATCCATCCATCCATCCATCCATCCATCCATCCATCCATCCATCCATCCATCCATCCATCCATCCATCCATCCATCCATCCATCCATCCATCCATCCATCCATCTATCTATCTATCTATCTCAGTTGTTTTAGATTACTTCTGTAATAAGTTAAATCTCTCACAACACATTATCATGCCTAACATAATTTTATAGTTTATAGTTTCTTGCCTGAAACGGTGAGTAGGAGGATCCACCGAAGGACTGATAACTGGGGAGGAGCAGCCATTCCAGTGTGGTGTTTAGGCAACACTGCCTTGTGCTGGGCGGCACCAGGAATATGCAGAGGAGGACATGTGAAAGAGTGACTGTGTTCCCCAGCCCTGTGCCTGTGACATCTCCAAGAAGGACAGGGCCACTGCCCCATTTGCAGTCCTCATCTGGAGGTGGAGTCCGTGCAGCGAAGAATAGGGCCATTGTGTGATGTCTGGATTTCTGATGTGCTCGGAAACAGGCTCCATGAATGAGTCGTGTGGGCCGCACACAGCACACGCCATGTCCATGGTGGGCACGTGTGTTTGCTATTGTTGGTAAACAAAGTGGCACAAAGTGTTCATACAGTCACAGCTGGTGGATTAAGTTAACCAGCTAATTCTTCATTAGACTCGAGGAATTGGCTGAATTACTGAACAAACATGGACATTATGAGTGAAGAATATGCAGCTGGGAACAGCGAAAGTCTTTTCGGTATATAGAATAGTAGGCTTAAACTGTAAATACATTGACTTTGTGATGTTGCAACTGGATAGCTCATTATGCATTAGGCAAATAAAACAAAGTTCTTACAGAAGGCAAATGAGTTACAAATTCTCTAATGAAACATTAATATTTGTAATAAGGCCGTATCTAAAATCACATACTTCCATACGTAGGTGAAAAACAGTGTGACAAAAGAAGTTTGTCCAAATTCACAGTACTCATAAAAGAGAAATTCTGGACTGCATACGATGGACATTTTACTATCCCATGAGGCCACAGGAGAGGATTTGAGAATAGAAAGCAACGCAGCTGACGTTGGTTGGTCACATGATAATAACGGTCATGCGAATTACATTCTATTACAAACAATCATATAGAACTTAGGCTACTTTTTTAGTGGTCGTGGAGTAATTACTTATTAAAAATATAAGTAGGCTACTACCTTTGTTGGCAGGCCCAAGAAAAAAGTCTATAGGCGCATATTTACTTTGGCATACAATATTGTTATCCATTTTAGCACGCTTAGAAAGCGCAAGTTCTATTTTGTGTCACCGTCCTAGATTGAATTACACTGCTCGGGAAAACGTGGAGGTGTTTGGTCGCTTCTCTGCTTGGGCCATATTGAATGAACTGGGCGATCAAAGTGTCTTCACGTGCCAGAGAGATTGAGTGCACGCGCTGAGTCAACAGAGGTATGTACCAACTCATCTAAGTTAAGGGAATATTATAGTTTAAAGGGATATTGCAGGTTAGAGGACCCAACGAGTCAATGCATAGAAAAACAATGTAGGAACTAGATTTTCTGTAAAATATACTTATAAACACGCTACAGAAGCTTCTGAAGTCGATTTTGTGATAAAATTTTACTTCCCGTCTGAAAACTGGCGCGTGACGCAATGAGCGGGAGAGCCGTCGATTCATTGCAACAGAAAACAATGGATCACAATGACATTTCGGACGCTGTAGGAATACTTGTTTGACCATAAAGCCATAAAGTTATGAGCCTGCAATGCTAAAGAGAGCAGGGACAGGCCAGGATAATGTTAGACAGAACGGTCAGAGAAAAATTGAGCTGTGATGTGAGGAGAACCAGAGGAGAACAGGAGCACAGAAGCAATTTTCAGGTGCCTTTAGGGTGAGAGACGTGCTTATAGATATAGACCATTTCACAAGATGTAAACAACACTAGTCCAGAAGCACTTCCTGTTCCAGTTTTTTAACACTACATAAAAGCTTTTCTTTACATGTGAACAGTTACAAACTGAAACAGGAAGTCTTTCTGGACCAGTGTTTTTTTACATCTTGTGAAATGGTCTATACACGGTCGCTAATGATATACACTGTGCTCACAATATTGTACAAATTATTATGATCCTATAACAGGCCAGCAGACATTAGTATGTTTAGGGTAGATTTATATACTATTAAATGTTTAACAAACTTTACTTGAGTAAGTTATATTTCTATACTGAAAGCATAGGCTACTCGGGTACATTTTTAATACATATTTTTCACCTATAGCCTAGGTTATAAACAGAAAATTAAAGATTTGAGTATTGAAACAACCAATTTTGTTTTTCAATTACAAGTTCTATTTAGGGCATGACATGACTAAGTTACCTATACTATTTGATGCCATTGGGACAGTATACGACGATCAGATATTCTTGCTTTCGGCATCCCGTGTTGAACTCCATCATATCGCCGGGATGATAATCATTTGTTCTGAAGTGAACGCTACACACGACCGCGTTTTCCGAGCTCGATGCAGAAGAGAAATCCTGTCTCTCCACCTGCTCAAACCGCACCAGGAATGAAAGATAGACTATATAGCACCGTCCATTTTATTGTAATGGAAACTTGTGGACTAGATCTTGAAGTCCTGACAGGCTGGAGTTTTTGCAACCTCCACAAACACAATAATTTACCATGACGATGATAAATTAAAATGCAAAAACTAACAAAAGCACGCTGACTGACGAGCGGTCTCACTGAACACTCGTGCCCGATCTCATGAAAGTTAGTATCTATGGCATGAATGTCATTTCTCGTGGCATTTATACGCCAAAAACAGTTTTTGCGTGTATATGGCACGCGATTTACGTGTACATATGATACGCACTTTTTGGCGTATAATATGCACGAACTCCCCCCCCCCCTCTAAACCTAACCCAGGGTTTTTTTGTGCGTACCATATACACGCAAAAAACATTTTTGGCGTATAAATGCCACGAGAAATGACACTCGTGGTATAGATAAGCATCTTCATGAGACTGTGTTGGAACACCAGCCTGCTCTTCACTGAGCCGAGCCTGAGGCTCCCTGATATGACGTCAAATGACACGATGTTTAAAAAAAAGCCGTTTTTACTAGCAGTCCAGGAAACGCTCACTTTATCTTCTAAATTGGTTCCCTTATGTTGTTTTAAAACATTTTAAATCCTGCATTAACTTTTCATATGGTATTTTCATACAAGGTTATCTATACATTTCGATTTTTTTTTACCTGCAATATGCTCTTTAATATGAAAAAACGGTGGAGTATCCCTTTAAAAGGACATTTTCTGTCCTTTACTTGCGTTGTGGTGCTCTCGTGAACTCACGCAGAGACCCACGCAGAAAATAGTGAAATAAAGTCGTTTTTTTGCGCACAAAAAGTATTATCATTGCTCACTTAAAGTTGAGCCACTATTACTTGGACTATTTTAACAATGTTTTTACTAACTTTTCTGGGCAGGCAGATGAAAGAGTGAGACAGCTCTCAGATTTCATCAAAAAAGTCTTCATTTGTGTTCCGAAGATGAATGAAAGTCTTATGGGGTTGGAACAACAACAACATGAGGGTGAGTAATACTGATATAATTTTCATTTTTGGGTGAACTAACCCTTCAAGGCATTGTTGTCAGGGGTTCTGACGCAGCGTCTCAATCTCTTGAGATGTTTTTTATTATAATAAAAATAATACAAAAATAATGATACAAAATAATACAAAAAAGTCCACTTATTCCTAAATTATGTTACAACTATCTTCCTCGTTGTGTCACGCACGGCGAGAATACATAACTCTGACCAAATGCAGCATTTGTTTTATCAGAAGAGTGAGTTTGTTTTTATGGAGGAAGGAAGTGTCCTAGGTGTGGCCTGTGAGTGTTAAAAGAGTTGTGAACCAGTTTGAAGGGGTAATATGTAGGCTATTACAGGTAACAGATCATTTGCATGACCATCTTTACAATATAGTTTCTGAATTTAGTTTTATGATCTTTCTGAACCCGCATTGGCATAAGCTCGTGTAGCCTGGTAATATGAAGGATATGAGAAAAGTACAGCATCAAGACACATTTCTGGTAAATTATTCAATTAGAAATTGATATCAGATTAGATTTAATAGTGATATAGTGTTAGCCTCTTTAGAAGTAAGAGAAAGGATAGTCCAGAGAAATGATTCTCTCTAATCAGCAATAGCTGTCACATTATTACAAACAATACAACTTAACACAGACTCCACACTGATCAACTTAAAACGTTAATAGTAAATGTGAATTTGCTGAGATATCAATGCCACTGTTCATATTCGTTTTCAGTCTGTATTTGATAGATGTTTTCTGTAGCCATCTCTCTGTGGTACAGGCCCACAGTGCTGCCAGAGTTACTGTAGATGACAGAGTTCTCGGAGTTCTGGGTTCTGAGAGAGAAGAAACATGATAAGAAACAAGCGATAAGCCGATGCCCATGATACTGATCTGGCCTCAATACAAACATAAAAACATAAACATGTGACCTAATGGAGGGATGTTCTTTATTTGATGCTGACTGTGGTATGTGTTGCATTCTTCATATAAAAAAAAAATAAAAATAATAATATATATATATATATATATATATTATTTTTTTAATTTATTTATAATATGCACAAGAGTATTGCTTAAATAATTAAAAGATAGACTGACCATACAAAAGTCTGGAGTTGCTACATTACGTTTTTGACAATCTTGTCTTCAGGCTTCATTTAATTGATCAAAAACAGTAACATTATGAAATAATATTACAAGTTAAAATAACTGTTTGAATATATTTTAAAATGAAATTTAAGTTTAAGTGTCACATGATCCTTCAGAAATCATTTTATTATGCTGCATCTAAAGAAACATGTCTTATTATTATCAATATTGAAAACAGTTGTGCTGCTTAATATTTTAGTGGAAGCCATTATACTTCTCCCAGGATTCTTTTATGAATAAGTTTGAAAGAACAGCATATATTCAACATGTTATTTGACATTATATAAAATATTATATTTTGATTAATAATGTAAACGTGTCTACTGCCACATTTAATTGGTTTAATGGGTCCTTGCTGAATAAAAGTAGGCTATTTAAAAGCCCCAAACTTGTGAACACTATTGTGTAAATTTAAGTGTAAAATAATGCAAACTGTAAATTCCTATCTCAGTCTATTGTTTTAAATATCTGTTTTTAATCAATATAATTTTTAAATGAATGTTTTTAATCATTCTAAATGGAATTCTTGAAGAATTGACTTACATGTCTAACGCAGTCTTCTGGTTTTCTTCTTTTGCTTCCCTGAAAATAGAAAGCGACAATTTCATTTTATAAATAAACACAACGAGTTTTGCAGTTAAATTTTAATGTGTGAAGTGCAAGTTTGGACTCACATAACAGAATGCCAGCAATGACTATCAAAGCCAACAGTAACAGGAGAACCGGCACAATAACTGCAGATGCATTTACCTTTAAGAACAAGTCAGTATCAGGATATCAAGTCATTGTTTCATAGCATGTAAGGCGAAAATAATGGCATGGTGAAATACTCACACTCTCTTTTTGTTCCACAGAGGACGAATTAGAATACTTAACTGAGGTTTCTGCTTTATAATGAAAAACACAATCAGCAAATTTGCAAATGCATACAATATGTTGCAATACAAAACAATTACAAAGAGTACCGTAAAGTTGTGCTGAAGATTCCACAGTCCAGTAGTGCTGCTCTCAGGAGCGTTTGAAGAACTGACGAATGAAGAAGTCTCATGTGTTTTATTCGTTTCTAGTAAAAAAGGAGTAGCGTCACATAATGTTTCTACACTAACAATTGAAATGTCTTTAAATAAAGCAGAGATCTTTAATGACTAAATATTTGTAAAATATACAAGTGCCAAAATCTCACCATGCACTTGGTCATTATTAGCAATGACGAAACGTTTATTTTTTATTTTTTATTTTTTTATTGTTGCTTCAGTCATTATAGATTCACTGCCAGGGTTAAAATCATAATACCTCCTGATGTTTCAGTGGTCTGTGATTCAGGGGTTATAAGCCCAGAACTAGGGGTTACCAAAGGCTCTTGTGTGATTGGACCAGGTGCTTTGAAACAGGATGTACAATTATCCCTTTTTTAATGTTCAAATTCTCACATGAGCACTAGCTATCAGAAAACTGCTGAAAGCACTGACTTTATACAGAACTGATCTCATCTGTGATGACTGAATGTTGGCATATAATGTCAAACCTTCCTTTTTTAGACTTGATGACTTTTATACTATGTTTTCATGATTCAGCCATCACAGATTCACAAAAACAGTATAAATTCATAGATATACACATAGAAACACACACAAGTACCCTCTGTCATGACAGTGGTGAATACTCCTGTGATTTCATGCTCAGATACTGCCGTCTCGGCGGGGATGTAGTTTCCCATGTTGTTGGAATAAGTGCTTTAAAGAAAGTGTATTTCAATGCAAAACTGTAATACTTAAACAACAAAAATTCTTAATTTATCTTTTTTAAAATCTGCACTATGATTCAAAAGTTTGGAGTGTGTAAGATTTTCTAAGAAGTCTCTTACATTGTAAAAAAATATTTTCATGACTCTGTAATCACAACTTTTTTTCTTTTGTCAAATCAACTTAAATAATTTATGTGGTTCAGATAACATAATATTTTGAGTTTCTGATGATTAAATCAATCTCCTTCATTGTATTAACTCAGTTTTTCTCAATCAATGAACTTAATTTTAACGCAACCAGGTTACTTGTTTTTAAGTTAAAACATAGAAATTAATATTTTTTTTGGTTTAACTTAAAAAATAAAACAATATTTTGCTCAACGAGACGTTTATCAGATTCATACAGTAAAACCAGTAATATTGTGAATATTATTACAATTTAAAATCGTTTTATTTTACTTACATTTTTTTTAATATACTTCAAATAAAATATATCCCTGCAAAGTTGGATTATCATTAACGTAGTGTTTAGTATGACAAAAGATGCTTCCTTAAATATTTTTAATACAATCAACTTGGATGTTTAAGTCATTTCAACTTAAATTACATTAAACTGACTTTAAAAAGTGAGTTGAATCAAAAAGTTGTCATCAAAAACTTATTTTGATGAGTTAAAGCAATGTAAAAACAGATTTTATTTTTAGTGCACTGTAAAAAAAATATTTTCAAGATTTGTTATCACAACATTTTTTCTTTTGTCAAATCAACTTCATTCATTTAGTTCAGATAACTTATTATTTTGAGTTTCTGATGATTAAATCAATCTCCTTCATTGTATTAACTCACTTTTTCCATTTCAAACAACTTAAATTTTTAAGGCAACCAGGTTACTGAATTTAAGTTAAAACAACAATTTTTTTACAGTGTGTGATCCTTCCGAAATCATTTCTGCTCACAATTTTTGACAGCATTTATTTGCAATATTTTTTGTAACAATTAAAAGTATTTTTATTTACCAAAAAATCTTACTGACCCCAAACCTAAACAAAAAAACAACATTTGTAGTGAAAGGCATTACGGCTTTGCTTACCGTCATCAACAATCAAATGAACGTAATACATCTCATCATTAAACCATCCAGGAACATGTATGCGGCATCCATATTTGCCAGAGTCTTCTTTATTAATGTTGATGATTGTCAGTGACACGTCTCCATGCGATATTTCTCCATTCAGCTGGTATCGGTTTGATTTTCTCCTCACCATTTTATCCCCATTGCTTCCGATAATTTCATCCGCCACAACCCATGTTTGGAATGTCTCCTCTTATCCAGCATATTTCACATTTTCCATGGTATTTCCTGTCATATTTGCATGGCAAAGTGACCCTCTCACCCTCGAAACTCTGTACGATGACGTCGCTGCATTTACAAACTGATAGAGAGACAGTGACATTATTTAAAAAATCTCTGAATTTGAAATTTAGACCATAAATATGATCCAAATTATTGTAGATGATTTGGCTTGATCAAATAAAATAATCTTAAGCGTTACTGCGAAATTAAATAACTTACTACATAAAACATGATATTTTAAAATATGAATGTATTAAAATGTGTATATCACATTCTACTCTTTGCAAGCACATCTCAATATAAATGTGAAACTCACTCGTCAGATAACAAATAATCCAGGATGTAAAGAACCAGCTGTGAAGATCAGTCATGATAGAAAGCTTTCACCCTCCCTAAAAGCAATGCTCCAGACTACCTCATCTCTCGTCTTATATTGTTTCCCTTTACACGGAAGTCAACATGCACATGACACATTCTCTAGCTTTTCTTCAATGTGCAAGCAGACTTCTTTTTAAGGTTTCACTTCCATATGTGGCCTACAACTCTGTGGTCAACTTCAAATAACCAAAATAGAGATTTTGTTAGAACTGAGAACATTTTGTATTATCATCAACATGTACTGTAAAATCACAAAACACACACTTCTCCAAAACATCACATGTAGGTTTTATTAATATTTAAGTGTTTGTCCATCATTGGAACTTTTCGGCTGATATGTTTTTGAACACTAGAGGGCGCCACTGCATCATGGTGTCGTGTGGTAAAATCAGATTCCGTTTCCAAAGAAATGCTCAAAACTTTAAGCTCACGTGGAGTTTGGACAAAGAAGTCAGTAATTGATTTCCTGAGAAGGAGATGCATGACATATGATTAGAGTTAGGCCTATATTTTGTAAGCTTTTTATAAAAAGACATGGCAAATGAAGATACATGCTTGCTGACAATGAAAAAGTAAAACGACAACATATTGTAAACAAGTTATCTCAGACTTAGATTAATAATCAATCAATTATTTTATAGTAGGCCATAAATATTAGCCACTGAAGAATTAACCACAAAAAAAGGCAAAAAAAGTCCACATCACTATATGTGGTCTATGACTACAAACATGACTATCATATCCGTGTGTGGTTATCTGTTGGGCCTGGGAGATCTGGCAACTTCCCCTGTTGCTGGTGTGCTCTCTGAAGCGCCGCAGTCCTGAGGGCAGAGCGTTTAAATGGATGTGTTAATGCACAGAAAGCAAAACAGGCCATGAGTCACCTCTTTCACTTCCACTCGAAGCAATGAAGAGACATTCTGAGAGCCAAACTTAACACTCTGCAGCAGGAGAAGTCACTGAAGTTTCCACACAGCCTTGCATCATGCATCTTCTTGTTCATGCATTAAACAAAATGCGTACACTTTTCAGACTGTATAATGTTGGGTAAAGGCTTATTTGGGTGATGGACAACCAAGATATTTACATGTAAAAACGTATAATTTTAATTTATAATTAAATGATATAAATAATTATTTTATAAATTAAAAAAAAATTATAATGCTCCTGTGTCAACACATCACAGTTGTGATGGTGCTTTTATGAACACGTGTTGGAGATTTTGTAAATTAAGTGGTAAATTGTTTATTTTTTGTGCAAAGCACTCGCTCTGGTTGGTCAGATGGCCCATGGTCATACAACAAACGCTCATTTTCATATCCGTCTCTTCATAAAATTGAGGTTAAAGGAGTAGTTCACTTTAAAAAAAAAACTTTTGCTGATAATTTACTTACCTCCATGTCATCCAAGATGTCTATGTCTTTATTTCTTCATACTGAAAGAAATTAAGGTTTTTGATGAAAACATTCCAGCATTTTTCTCCATATATGGACTTCAGTGGGAACTAAACAGTTCAAGGTCCAAAAGACAATTTCAGTGCAAACTGCAAACTGTTCAAAGGGCTGTAAACGATTCTAGATGTATGAATAAGGGTCTTATCAAGCGAAACGATTTCGAGACTTTAAAAAAAAAGTTTAAGTTTTGATAAAGCTAAATGGTCACCTTGCTCTGTTAGGGTTAGGGTGTATGCGTGACTCTGACCTTTAGTTCGAACTCGTTTATCAAAATGAATAAATCTTTTCCCGAGTCAATCCGTTCATTTTGTTCGTTGAATGAACCAAATGACACGAAAAAAGATTCGTCCATTTTGATTAACGAGTTCCAACAGGAGAGTCCCGAACGCGCATCACAGAACAGAGCAGGGCGACCATATGAGCTTATAAAACTTAAACTTTGTTATTTTTCTTTTTAAATGAGCGATTGTTTCGCTTGATAAGACCCTTGTTAATCGTCTGGAATCGTTTAAAGCCCTTTAAACAGTTTGCAGTTTGCATTGAAACTGTTTTTTGGACCTTGAACCGTTTGGTTCCCATTGAAGTCCATTATATGGAGAAAAATCCTAGAATGTTTTCATCAAAAACCTTAATTTCTTTTCGACTAAAGAAAGAATGACATGGGCATCTTGGGATGACGTTGGGTGAGTAAGTGAGTAAAAAGTGAACTATTCCTTTAAACCATTGGAGTCACATGGCTTCATTTAATGATGTCTTTCCCGAGGCTTGAAGGTGGAAGTTCATAGACTGTCAATGGAGGGACTGAAATCTCTTAGATTTCATCAAAAATATCTTAATTTGTGTTTCGAAGATTATTGAAAGTCTTACGGGTTTGGAACGACATTATAGGATGAGTAATTAATTTAGTCATACATTTTAATTTTTGGGGTGAACTATCCCTTTAACAGAATATATTGCAAGAAAATTAATTCATTATTTAAATAAAAAAGTTCAATACTGTTGCTAGGATTTGCTCTCTAGTTTAAGTTTGTGGAATTAAAAGATAATGTATTACAGTAGTGTTTTAATTACATTGAGAATCACCAGCTGAGACCAATCAAAAACCTTAATAAAAAGTAAGGCCTGGTTTCACACTCAGGGCTTACATTAAGCTAAGCTTAGGCCTTAGTTCAATTAGGACATTTAATTAGCTTTTATTAACATGCTTTAGAATAAAAACTATTACTGTGGAGACAAAACAATAAACATATTTTAAGGTATGTTAGTTTAAGTTCCTTTCAGTTAATAATTTTAAACATGCATTTTAGTCTGGGACTATATTGTCTGTGAACATGGGGGTTCAATGTTTTATGACGCATTATAATAAGATTTTTTGGAAATTCATTGGAAAACAAACTTAATTTTCTTAATGCAAAATATAATTTCTTACCTTCTTTTTTCCGAATGAATTTGGAATGAAATGCATTTTGGACATGTTCATTAGAGGTTTCTCAAGTGTTTAATATTTCTCCAGATCTACACCATTAGATGAATTAGTTGCTAATCTGACTTACTGAACAGAAATGCGATGATTAAACCCGGGATGAAGACAATGGCTCCCACTTTTACAGTATTTATGACAAATGCATCCATTGCTTCCTAAAATGACACAGCAAGTCTTTAATGAGTGAAACGCGTTAATCATGTCTCTGAAACAAATAAAATCAAGATGCATAATACATTTACATACACATTGAAGCCAAAATATTGACTGACAGCAAAAGCAGAACAGCTAATGTTTCTGTCTCTGTAAACAGATGATTGAAATACCTCAGTACGGACCACTGCGACGGGTTCAGCTATGTAGATGCCAGTAATATCTGAAATAAATAAATATGTTTATATTTACTCTTGACAGATATTGGCTCATATTTCTGAATCTCTTTCAATGTTGATTAAGTGTGGTCGTGATTATATTCATACCTGCAGTTATCTTTTCTGATGTGATATAAAGCTCAGTAATGAGTGTGGTTGGGTCTGGTGCATAGTGTGTGTGAAACAAAAATGGTTAGTCAGGGTTAGTTTATCTCATATTAACAATTATGATAATTCCTTTAATGTACATTATGATTAGTAATTGAAATTAATAAATGAAAAGTAGTCCAATAATACTAAGGACAATACAGGGAAAACAGTTGAAGTTAAAGGGATAGTTTCACTTTGAAATTAATTTTTGATATGTTTTAGCTTACCGTCTTTGTTTCCACAGTATTTTCAATTTTGATATTTTTAGGTCAAACCGTTCTTGTCTTTCAGTCATATAATGGAGGTCTATGGTCACCACCTCAAAGAGCATGCACAGAGAAGTCCAAATTAAACATGATTTAATGACTATTTTGATATATCAACAGACAACTTAGATTTTTTTCGCAACCGCACAAGAGATCACTGCCGCCGCCTTTTGCCGCTTGCGCAGACCGAAGCGCCCATGCCTTCAGATCACTTGGACGTGGCTGTGGTTACAAGAGGTAAAACGACATAAAAACTGTTCGTTTTCTCACACAAACCGCTCGTTTCATGTCTTAGGCCATCAATGTGTACTTACATTTACGAGTCATTAAATCATGTTTAATTTGGACTTCTCTGTGCATGCTCTTTGAGGTGGTGACCATAGACCTCCATTATATGACTGACAGACAAAAACGGTTTGACCTAAAAATATCAAAATTGAAAATATTGTGGAAACAAAGACACCTACATCTTGGATGCCCTTGAGTTAAGCTAAAACATATCAAAACATCCCTTTAAACAGTTTCAAACCATTTAAAAAAAATGTTTGGTCTTGTTTTTCTTTTTATGACTGAGAATGTCCAAAAGAACAGCTTTTAGAAAATATTAATATTTTCTAATATAAATGTCTTTACTGTCACTTTTGATCAATTTAATGCATGCTTGCTGAATAATAAAGAAGTTCTTTGTCAGGTTGTCAGGCAACCCGTCTACCATGTCATTAGATATATGACCTCTGACATCAGCAATAAAAGAAGCAATTCTATAATTTGCATGTTTAAACATCTAGTTGCATTACCATAGTTTTACCCACACTTATTGCTGATAGATTTCATACCTTGCTGTTCCTGCTTTGCCGTTGTAAGGACCAGTTGTGTTTCTGAGATGACTCTCTTTGGATCCAGTCCTTTAATAGAAGACACAAATACTATCCATCATCATGTCTGAGCATAACAACATTGATACAAAAAGATTAAATCGAGTTACTCACCATTGTTGATAAACAGATATACATTGTGACTAATATCATTGAAAAGTCCAGGGATCTCCGATACGGCACACGTATAACCCAGACATCTGTTTTTCGAGCAACCCTAATGGTAAGCGAAACATCTCCTCTGTTCAAGTCCCACTGATCAAGCCGAATCTATGTGACTCTCTGTAGTTCACTTGCAAGCCATCAGAGGAGATAACCGTGTTCTCACAGTGGAACCATGACTGATGTCGCCGCCCAACATATGTTCAATAGGCCATTGGCGTTAATGTCGCATTTACATGGAAGAGTGACTGTATCCCCAACCTGTCCAAACACCAGTTTTGATGATTCGCTGCAGACTACAACACAAAAACAGAGAAAAGTAGCCTATCAACACTTAGTTAAGGTAACAAAGTATTAGATTTCTCATGCATTTCAAACATTTTTCCCTTATAAAGGCATAGCTTTCAATGTGGGCAACATATCAAACTAATCAAATAAACTTGAAGTAAATCAACTGCACAATAATACATAGAACATATATACACAGAATATTATTCACAGACCACAAAAAATAACTTTGTCCTGTTTTTGTAGTCAAATATCTGAAATTCTTAAAAACAACACTGTAAAAAAAAATATTTTCAAGATTTGTTATCACAACATTTTTTCTTTTGTCAAATCAACTTAAATAATTTATTGAGTTCGGATAACTTATTATTTTGAGTTTCTCATGCTTAAATCAATCTCCTTTACTGTATTAACTCACTTTTTTCAGTTCAATCGACTTAAAATTTTAAGGCAACCAGATTACTTAATTTTTTAAGTTAAACCAACAATATTTTTTTACAGTGAAGAAACATTTAAAGAACCTTGTAAGTTGTGTATGACCCATTTATCCCTTAGGCATTTTTACTTCTTTTAAGCATAAACCTAGAATAGAGTTATGCTTAACATAAGAAACAAAATTGTAAAAGAGGTAAAACAAGACAAAAGATCCACTGATATATTTTTGCACTGCTCAGGAATAAAATGTAGTATAGTTACATTACATTACATAATAGCACATTATAGTTACATTACATTATTGCACAATTGATAGAAGTATTGTTTGTACTTACTTGCTACATGAATACTTGAGATAAATAGAAAAACAATCATTTTCTTTGCTGTTGAACACTCAGTAAGTCACTAATCCATGTGTGAATGGCTCATATACTAAAAATACAACTTCTCTTTTCCATGACGGCTGTTTGCCAATGAAATAACTTCAACGTGCCATTGGTTCCAAAGCCAGACAGAAAATGATCCTTGTTGTAATTGATTATGTGATTGTTGATTCAAATGTTTGTGGTCAGTATGATTTTTTTTAAAAGACATTAATTATTTTGTTCAGCAAGGGCTCAAGAAGCAAGACATAAATCGGTAAAGGCATGTTACAAAATATTAAAAAGAAATAACTGATCAATAAGAGACTACAAACTTTTAAGCGAAAGTAATAATAATAATATTTAATGATAAAACATGTTATTTAAACATATTATTTAAAACCTGTTGGGAACTTTTCTCATGTGTCATAGTTTACATGCATGAAAAACTATGATTTTAAGATCAACGGTTCGCTGTAATTCAATGCTTGTACTGAATGTGTAATCTTATTATTTTAGTTTCCAAGAAAGCAGCATTATTTGGTGGAAAAGAAAAATCCCCAAATTTTCCCTTGCGGCTCAATAAAGTATGTCTAATTTAACAAGATTAAAAAGAAATGCCACACATGTCTACAAACTCTCGTCAACTTCCTTTTAAGGGGAATATTTTAATTAATTTTACACTGACCATAGCTGATAAAACAGTTCCTGACAGGCCATTTCAAGTCTAGACAGTCATATTTCCTTGAGACTGGAGGCTCAGTTTGAGGAAAGGTGAAGTAACGGTGTGGTAACGCTGGCCTGATTGCAAATTGCATTCAAACAGGTTTCCATCTTTCAGTGTCAGTTTCTTCATGGCACAGACACAGACCCCAAATGTCCATAAGCAACAGTTCTGCATCAGTTCTGACGCATCTGTCAGGCTGCAATAAAGCACTTGAGACAGAAGTAGCGAACTGCATCCATCTTGTTTACTGTTTCACTTCCGTTCTCACACAAATCATGTCATTACATCACTTCGAAATAGTCACAATATATTCATGCATGAACATAACAACGTGTCCTATCAGCTTGAAAATGTTCATCATCTTTCCATATAAGTAGGCTACCCTCTTCATTAGTCAAATGCAGTAAACTGAAAAAGAAAGCTATGGCATCAGTCGGATGCATTGCTGCAAATAGGTCAGACTGGATGTTCAAGTTTATTAAACTAATAAAAACAAAGGGTAGCATTATGAGTCAGTAGTCCAAATATTACACACTTCATTAATTGGTTGTTGGTGTGGCTGGTCCTCAAAAGCGGGTACAACACTTCCCTAATTCTCAAATCTCGCTTTTTACACAGTAAGTTCACTAGGTTTGTGAGTTTGTGAGCAATTTATCAAATTTACCTCACCTTTCTAGTGTGTTCCATGGGTGTAGATTATTTAAATGAGTAACATTATGGGCCCTTTTTTAACGATCTGAAACGCAAGTAGCAAGCGCAGAGTGCAATTAACTTTGTGGGCGGGTCTGGGTGCTGTTGCTATTTTACTGGCGGGATAAATGCCTCTTTATCCCGTGGAGTTTAAAGGGAATGGTCTGAAGTAGCTTCATTATTCATTGGTGTGGTTTGGGTGTAACGTAAACAAACCAATAAGAGCGTCATATCACATTCCCTTTAAGAGCATGATGAACGAGGTGCGCTTGTTCCATGGCGCAATTCTATTTTAACGGCGCATTTACCAGCGCGCTTTCAGCATCGGTTCACAGCCGAGGAGATCGATGTTCTCGTCAGGGCCGTAAAATACAGAGAAGGGACATTGGCGATGGGACAAACATGCATATGTAAAAAAATATTTTCAAGATTTGTTATCACAACATTTTTCTTTTGTCAAATCAACTTCAATAATTTATTTAGTTGAGATAGCTTATTATTTTGAGTTTCTGGTGATTAAATCAATCTCCTTCATTGTATTAACTCACTTTTTCCAGTTCAATCAACTTAAAATTTTAAGGCAGCCAGGTTACTTACTTTTTTAAGTTAAACCAACAATATGTTTTTACAGTGTGTAAGCTTTATGCCTATTTTTCCCATCGTCATGGACACAAAAATGATTTCCCTCATGTTTATATTTTTCCTTATAATAATGTATCATTTGCAAAAAGTAAAATGCATCTGTGTAGATGAGAGAATCATCTACACTCTACAGTGTATGCGTGTTGTTTGCACACTGTATTATGGCCAAGCATGCACACTTAAAATAGCATATGAATGTATGTGCAACGCGCCACTGACTTTTGACCAGTTTTTTTTCCTGGTCATTGGCGCAATTGTTCTCTGGAACTGCAAAACAGCACCAGGCGTTGCTTTGCGCCGAACACGCCTCCTTTTTTGCGCCGACCCGCCCAGGGAGCGCAAGTTCATTTCCTAGTTTACTGACGTGCGTCTGTGGAGGAAAAAAGCTTTGCGTAGGTGTAAATAGGAATGATAAATGCATATAAACCCAGCAAACAAATTTAGGTTCTGGGAATGTTCAGTTTTTGGTTCCCAGAACGTTCCCAGAACATTCTCCTTAAGTTATAAAAATGGAACCTAAAAATAACCTACATGGAATGTTCCTATAACGTTCTTGTTTGGTTCCCAAAAGATAACCTCATGGGACCATTCGGGAACGTTAGGGGAACGTTCTGTGTTTGCTGGGAAGTCAGTTGCGCCAGGTGCAAGATAGGGCCCTATGACTTAAGATCTGGAAAAACCATGTTGTAGTCCAAACAAGCTGTTCATTGTAGTTCTTGAAAAAGGGTATTCTGTGAAATAAATTTTATGCTTTCAGCTTTGTAACCTTGCAGATCTGTATTATGCTCAAACAGCAACATTACACATTAAAGGATTAGTTCACCCAAAAATGAAAAAAATACAGTCAGTATTTACTCACCTTCATGTTGTTCAAACCTCTATGTGTTTATTTGTTCTGCTGAACACAAAGGAAGATATTTGGAAGAATGTTTTAATCAAACAGATCTCAATCCCCATTGACTACCATAGTATGTATTTTTTCCTACTATGGTAGTCAATGGGGATGTAGTCTGTAGTCTGTTTGATTAAAACATTCTTACAAATATCGTCCTTTGTGTTCAGCAGAACAAATAAACACATAGAGGTTTGGATCAACATGAGGGTGAGTAAATACTGACAGAATTTTCATTTTTGGGTGAACTAACCCTTTAACTAAAGTTGCAAAAGTAGAAAAGCATTATAGGACCCCTTTTAATAAAAGTTGTGTGTGTGTGTGTGTGTGTGTGTGTGTGTGTGTGCACGCGCTTCAAGTGTATTATAGAAATGTGATTCAACTGACTTGGACTACCTGTGCATTAAACCGTTTTACCGCACACCTTCCAGCCAATCAGAATAGAGTATTCAGACAAACCATGGTATAAATATATAATTCAACATTTTTAAGACATTATTTTCTCTCATCATCCCTATCTTCATACTCAACTCATCCTGCTGAGCCTTGATCCACTTTTGTTCTATTTAAGTATGAGTCTGGATTTCAGTTACTTATGTCATGATGTCCTAAATCCCCTTTCTTCTTGAGTTCCTGGGCTCCCACTGACAATTTTTTGGGATTAAGGAAAATTTAGTTTTTTGTCATGCTTTATTGCATGGTTATAAGTATTTTAAAGATTTTCATGCTCTCTGACAGAAAAAAAACATCTCTATAACTCTACAAATCCAGTATTAAAATGAAAACAAATACTGAAACACGACTTCTGATCAGAGACATCAGCTATGCTTATTTATTTATCTAATACCCTTGGGCATTACTGTAATGATGCTGCTTACTCTTTTTATTTTGCTTGGGAGACAATTCCTCTTAATGATACTGCCAGCTTGGCCATTCGCCTGGCTGGAGGTCAAAACAATCTAAAAATCCTATATGACATGAAATCAAAAAGGCACTTAAGCAGTTGTTTAAATGTGACGGCTGGAAGGGTAAACACATGGTGGGCCAAGGGGGCATTCATTATAATAATTTTTCATGGAACTGGTAATTATTTCGTGTCACCCCCACTCATTTAAGAGCTCTCTTTTCATTTTCTGTAATTGCCAGTAGATGTGGAGAGTGCTCCACAAAACCACGAGGGGTTTATATTTTGTAATCATTAAAGCTGCAGTCCTTAGCTTTTTTGGGTTAAAAATGATCAAAAATGCATAACCAGCCAGTGTTCAAAACTCTCTGCTTGCCTTAGCTCGATTCAAAGCGGTCAGCTTGTGATAATGTTTTAATTCCAGCGGTACTGGTGGATTTCAGCGGGAGATTTGAGCGTGTTATTACGTCACATCTGTACACATAAAGAAGGGGTCTTGGCTAGTATAACCTATATTGTGTGTGGGGATGCTGGAGGTGGAGATTTATACATAGTTCCCACATGACGTCACGACATACGGGCATTTGCCGACCCGCGCCATGAGGGCAAAACATTAGAAGAAGCAATACGAGTTGAACGAAGTGAAATGAGTTTCGTGCTATATAGTGAAAATGGTCATCCCCTGCTGGGTCAATGGATGATAAAATCGTGCCGGAGGTTCAGTTAATCGGGATTTTACACTATACCCGTCATTAGACTCCATGGATGTGAGAAGACTAAGCTTTTGTCCGAACAACGACGGAGATTATGGCTGGCGAGGATAAACAGGAAAGAAACTCACTCAAAACACGCAAGAATTTGTTTGACAAAAGCACAATGTTGTGTTTTAATGCGAGTGTAAACAAATATAAGTTAACACATTGCAGTTTGAATAATATCCTGTTTGAACAAAATGACGAGGTTTTAAAAACATACAAAACATTGTTTCCACTGTTTGATCTCATATCCCAGCATTTGCAATCTCTAAAGAACCCGCGTATAATGTAGTTCCGCATTACATTAATTAAATTGCACGCGAGTTATTTATTTTTATATTCATGCACCAAACCATGACGCCCACAAGTACATGCATATCACAGAAAGCACCGGTGACCGTTTTAAGGGGAACATAGGAATTAAGTTGTGCAGGCTATGGCTTTTTATTAGACAGATTAGCTACTTCGCTATGATGACTAAGTTAAATTACTTTTCCATTGATTGCACTTGAGCAAACGTCACCAAACAACCCCTTGTCAATCTGATCGTACTCCTCCAGTGATTTCTAGGCTTGGAAATGCTCACATGTGCAAAAACTCCTCACCAATACCAGATAATCAAAGCTGCATAATCATTGCTCAGTGCTTCCTTCGTTACTGCATACGGATCCACACCATTTATGAATGAAATTTTCGCATTGTACCTCTCTCTGTCTTTTTTTTAATAGACTCTTTATAATATATTTCACTTTGTCTTTACATGATTTGCATAATAATATAAACAGAAATAAATATTTGTTTGTAAAACGACATTCTGTGATAAAACTTTGTAAACACCTTTGTTTTGCCCTCAAAGATGGCATCTCTGGGGAGGTCATTTGACATTAATTCGCCTGTGGGAACTATGTATAGCCTTTTCTCACAGCACTTGATATAATTAAACTTATCAATCTGATGGCGGATCCAGAAAGGTTCAAACGACAATCACAAGTGACAACAGATTCACCCGCTGTAAAATGCAAAAGACTTTGTTCGGACTTCGGAGTGGCTACAGAAAAAAAGACTGCAATCGGACCCATGCGAAAACAAGGATACATATATCGGAAGGACATTAAATTTAGTCGCGCAATGCTTGCTGACAATTGTTAACATTAACAATTTGAGAAGTATAATTTGCACGGTTTTGCGATTGTTAGATTTAATCAGAGTGATTTACTGCAATGTCAAAACCAGAACAAAAGTGGATGTTTCTTACTTGTTCAGATGACATTTTCCGGTGAAAATTATTATGTTGGTCATACTTCCAAAAAGAGTAATCTGTGATGCCAGTATCCACACCGGCGGTGACTGACAGCTGAACACTCTCCTCAAACATTGTGTTCATCCACGCTCTGCCGTGTCGAGGGTGTTGAAGTACAACTCACATAAAGTTGATAATTCCGCAAATAACTGCAATTGCAGATTTTGAACAGAGATGGCGACAAAGAGGGAAAACGCCGGACTGCAGCTTTAACCATATCGTAATGTAATATAACAGGATAAACCGATCATAATCAGTTTCTGTACTCAGTGGGAGAGTGTTATTTCAGAGGCATTTAGTTTGAACCCTGTAGTGCCAACACAAAGACTCGCCGGGCAGCTTGTCGTAATTGTATAATGTAGTAACAGATGCAAGTAAACGGGTTTATGTCTAATCTTGTAGACATTGAATGCTGCATGCACCTTCTGCTTTCCTTTGAGGAAACAACCTATAGTCAATATGCAAGCGCACTCTGGCGTGTGATTCAATTTCGATCAGCTCTTTATCTGCGGTGACTGTAGGTTGACCACTATCCAGAATGACACAAACTTGCAGGGTAATTGCACTTTTCCAGAGGAACAGGACAGGAGGTTTATTTGAGGCTGTAAATGCAATATAAAATCTTACGTAGGGTCTCATGCGCTGGTGCATTGGTTGGACAAGGCTGCAGGCATCTCCTTTTTTTCTTTATGTTACATAAAAGCAGATGCATGGGCTTATGTGTAACAGTCACCAGCTGGAGTGCCCTTGAGAGCCACCAGAGGGCACTCCACATCAGACTGTGTCATTCCCTTACAAACTACATCTCCCATAACTCACTTCCCAGACTCTTCATCCATTATCACATTCACCTGTGTCTCATTATCTTATAGCTCACCCAAGAAGCCAAGTTTTCTTATTCATTATCTGCAAAGTCTTAGTTTAGTTTAGTGTTACACTGCATTATCCCTAGTTTCATATCTCTTGGTTTTGGATTTCTTGCCTGTTCCGTGGATTATTTTTTCCTGTGTTCCCTGCCTTGTTGTGTTTGTTTATATGGACTTGGACTGCCTGCCTGTGTTTGGCCTTGTCTGTTCTTTGGCTATCCTATTCAATAAATACTGCATTTTGATCCTCAATCTTCTTGTCTCGGAGCAGTTCGTGACAATATGACTTCTTTTACATATTTATATTTTTTTCCTATCTGTCCTATCTTAATAATTTCCTGTCCTATCTTAATAATAATGAGAGCCAGCAGTTTGCTTATTTGTGGATACTCCAGTTCGCACCTGTACACGTTTTTGGCATTCAAGGCTTTAGCTATTGTCGTCGTCCATTCAACAGCAGCATCACACACTGTTGAGCAAAATTAGCAATACATGGAAATGACAAAGTGAGATACCTGTGAAAAATAAATACTGTATAGTAATTAGCATCTTTCTCGTTATTGGTCTTCTCAGAATGACAGGAGATAAATTAAGTGATTCTTTTATTACAATTTCTCATACACACCTTTATCTCCCTTATTCCTATTATAGGATTAATTAACTTCACATCAATAAATTATGTCAATAAAACTGAGTTCAGTCTCATGCTCAGGCCTTTTATATCTCTCAACTGTGACTTTGTTTCTTAACTTTGACAATACATTTTGCATTTTTTTTTTCAATTGTGACTTTTTTCCCTTTCACAATTTGTGACTTTATATCTCCAAATGTGACTTTCTTATTTTATTTGAATTTTTTTATGGATGGATATTTGAGATTTGAGGAGTGGAGAAAATTTAAGAATTATTAGAGAAAAAAAAAACATGTTGGCCAGTCAGTAATCAGAATATGGTAGTGTTTACAATTCAGTGATTAAAATATACTGGTGAAACTTGAAAAATGTTTATATTGTGCAACAGTTTATGTATATTAGTAATTCAAATTAAAAGATGAAACTAATGTATTTAGTATATATAACTATATACATATGCATGACTATATACTTTTCTGAGGGCCGCCATTTCTGTATTTAAAATCCTTTTTTTTATTAATTTCATGTAATATTCAAATTTTCTGAGATTTTGAATTTGGGGTTTTCATAAGCTATTAGCCATAAATATGAAAAATGATAACTTTTGCACGATTTTCTAATTTCAGCTGTACTGTTATATAATATAACTTCCGTTTTAAACACTTGAAACAGGGCCGCAACGGTAACATCAGCATTAAGTATGACCAAACAGAACATTTTCTCAATAGATTTCTTTTTGAAAACATATTACAAAGCAAATCCATTAAATGCATGTTTGGTCTTGCTGGACATAATCAATGTTAATTAGTCTTATGGTTCCTTAAAAGAATCAAGAGCAGTCGATATGAACTGTCCTCATCCACATTTCTTTTGTTGATTAAACAATAAACATTATCTTAGGCCTCCATTAAAAACCCATTGGGTAAACAAAACTTATATTAGTATCAATGTTGTTTAGTTATGTGTTTATATGTATTTATGATATGCAGCTAAACCAACAAGACGTCAGCTGCATTGGAAGATGCTATTGATATTTCCATACAAGTGTGTTTATGATAAAATGTAATTCTGAGGGATGGGAGCTTATACAAAAACGGTGAAATATATCAAGCCTTTCCATTATAGACTTAAGTTAAAAGTTAAGGGTTACCTAAAGGGTTCTCTTTATTGAACCATTAAAAAGGGTTCCGTATAGAACCTTTTAGGGGTTCCAAATAGCACTGATAAAACCTGATAGAACCTCCCCCATCATGAGTGGACACGCCCCTCACTGCTGATTGGCTACAAGTGTGCTGTGACACCTGGTTCAATCCACTTTCAACAGCATTTCTCAGAAATCTCTTACTGCACCTTTAAATGGTTATTTTTGGCAACATGGGTTTGGAACGATTCCCAGTGTACAACGTGGGGGCCATGATTGTTCTCCCTTAATGTCCCCTGCAAAGACATAATTTATGCCATTCGGAACACTTGCAGGGCTAAACAGTAAGGATTGATTCTTCTACTGTCAAATCTGGCCAATAGTTACGATTATGACTTGCCCTGCAATATTTTCACTTACCTCACACACACACACAAAGGTCTAATCCGTGAAAAGATTTTTGTTTTTAGCAACACATTTTTATATTTTCTAGAAATGTTTACATTTATAAGATTTTATTTTTGTACTTTTTACTCAATTTTTTACAGAAATAAAATATGCAGCAAGCTGGAAACAGTTAATCCTCTTATTTTTAACATAGGAGCAGGTGCAGCCATTTGTAACTTGAATGCGTCAAGGCTTCCAGTCTCATCCACTTCTAGTTATTATAGCTGTGCAAAAATAGTTTGTTATGCTGCTTGACATTGCCATCGGTTATTATTTGTTATCATATTTTATTGTATAATTGTAACCATAAACATAATTGGTAACACTTTACAATACGTGTGCACTAATAAGCATTAATTCATGCTTAACTAATGCACAGATAATACTGAATTAATGTGTAACTAATGATTATTTAAGCTATTCATTAACGATTACCACATTAGGAACTAATTAAGATGCTGTAAGGTTAATGTATTAGTTCATACATTAATTGTTATTAATTAAATATGTAATTGTGGATTAATTCCATAATAACTCATTTTTTTAACTATAGTGTTAATTAATATGTTAATTACCAGAATGAGCCAAAGCATTGTATTTTAACTTTGAGATAATATGACAGGTACACTAATATGCATTAATACATCATTAATTAATTAATTGTTTGTGCAAATTCATGTGCAAATTACTACAATAAATGACTAGTTAATAATGATGTGCCTCAACAAGTAAAGTCATAACATAATGATACCTTTGCAAATCATTAGCTAATGATTAATTAAAGCAGACAACTGGAAGTTAAAGTGCATAGCTTTACTAATTGTGGTAATTAACACATTAATTTACACTATTAGTTAATAAAATATGTTATTAAGGAATTAATTCACAATGACACATTGAATTAATAGCAATTCATGTATTACTTAATCTATTAATCATATTGACTCTTTATTAGTTGCTGATGCAGTTATCATTAATTAATGGTTTAGTTCTTCATGAGTTATACATTAATTCATGATTATACTGTGCATTAGTTAAGGATGAATTAATGCATATTAGTGCACACGTATTGTAAAGTGTTACCACATAATTTGTTTTTACCATTTGCTGCACCCCATTATTTAATGGTTAATGAATCCGTTCACACACATTCACAAAAAATAGCTTCCCCTTTGTAAGAAAAGGTGGAAGATGTGACTCCATAAATTCATAAACACACTTTTACTGGAAACAATGACATAAAACATTTCTGATTGGTTTGTAGCGTCAACCACATGATGCTCTTAAGACTTTTACAGATCATTATTATTATTACCAAAAACGGCAGACAAGGAATGCCATGGACGTCCATATTTTACAACAGATTGGTGCTTGATATTAACTGAAACTGGCAAATTTTCTTTAATGGATATATTTAATACAAACATGATTATTACCATCCAGAGCAGTTTGTGTTTTCTCAATTAACAGACCTTTTTCTGATTCTCTGAATGCTCAATGTGAGCCATTTTTTTTGGTTGAAACAAACCTGTTGTTGTACAATCATGTCTCATTCGCTTCACCAAACAGAATCCTAAATGAAACATTGAACTCATTTTAACAGGCTGTTCTTGTCCTTAATCTTGAACATTGTGTATTCCTAAATGCTGCCATGCTCCTGAATTAATTATGCTGTTCCTGGGAATTAGCTCTCACTGTGTTTTGCCAGAGGAGCAGCACCATGCAGTGCAGAGGTAGTTTATCCATTGATTTGTATCAAAAAGAGCTGTTAGAAACACATTTAAGGGCAGAAACACATGTGACACTGCAAGACATTTTGAACTCTCCACCATCAGTTTCACTTCCTTGAACAATTTGTGTTTAGCCTTCTCTTTTATTTTTAGACTTCTACAAATTTTGACCTTTTGTGACTCGAGAATGTTATCATGTTGATATTTTCTTATCATTGAAGTAAAAGTTCCAGGGTGTTTTGTGCAATGCATACGTGGCAAATAAAAGCATGCAGTTGATGATATAACATGTGCTTCAAATCTGCCTGTGATTTATTGCTCCAAACATTACAATGATAATTCAATTTACTATAAAAATCCTTGAGGAATGATATCCTATATGCAGTGGTCCAAGGTTTTTTTTTGTACCCAGATTTTACATTGAAATGTTGACTCAACTCCTACAATAACCAAAATTGCTTATTGTACAAAAATAAACTAAATGTTACAATTTTTTATTTCTCATAATTCCAAATGTATTTGCTCATTAAACCTCTATATCACAGATATATTTACTATTTTATCTCACATTACCTGTTTTTTTATAATGTGAAAAAGGATTCTTATATGTTTAATTTATTCATTTGCTCAGAATACCCTGCCTCACTGTAAAATTTAATATGCTTTATCTACTCAAAAAATAATAATTGTGGCAACAGATTACAAGCAATATTATTAGTTCAATTCAACAAATTAGAATTGAGTAATAATTAATCAAAATTAATTCCTTAAAAGTGAACCATTTAAAATTAGTAAAACTTACAACAACAACCAAAAAACATACATTGAAGTCACCATTATGGTGATCGGTGTTTGTTTTAAAATGACGGTTTTCTCCTTCAGTGATTCTGCTTGTTAACATCAGGTGTCTTCGATGTTGGCAATATAAAATAAAGAGTTCTTAATTAATCTTTGACATCTATCTGTTAGTGAGATAGTTTGTGTAAAAGCTTTTTGGTGTAAACTTTACTCATTTTAAATGGTTAGCTTTTAAGGAATAATTTGATTAATTCTTACTTAATTCTAATTGTTAAATTTAATTAATAATATTGCTTGTAATCTGTTGCCACAATTTTATTGATTAGTTAAAGCATATTAATTTTTACAGTGCTTGTAAAATGTGATAGGCCTGCTTATTTTACCATCCAATACTATTCCATTATAGGGTTAGATGCATTTTATTATTAACATTTTAATTTAATTAATATTAATAATATTATATTTTCCTGATGATTGTGTCATAACAGTACCCGTTAAGAACCATTGGCCTATAGCGTTGTAATCTTTTGTTGATTTTATTGCTGGTTCAACTCAGGTGATATTAAATACAAGACAGATTTTTACACCTTTGTCATGGTTAAATCCATTATACAATAAGGAGTTAAACGTCGGTTTTTAAATCGATACTATTCATGAGGCAGAATTTTTTTGCTGCCACGTCTTTTTGCTTTCTGGATCCTAGAATTAGGCGTTGTGAAAGTGTGACTAGCATTCACATAAAAAGAAGCCAATTGTCACTTCCTGCACGTTTCATAATGTCTCGATGGACAACTGGCTGCGCCTGAACTTGGACACATGGACAACCTGGACCAGGCTGATAACAGGCTCACAGCTGCAAACAGAAAACCTGCTTTGACAGTTATTGTGAGATTATAAATCAAGCCATAAATCTGTCTTCTTGTTGGATGGGTTGGAAAGAGATCCATTGTCAATTTGCGCAAAGCATTGAGAGATCATAACAGCATCAGAAGAGCATCACCGAACCAGTGGGTTACCGGTAATGACATAAAACTCTATATTTTATTTACATGTATTCATTTAGCTGACGCTTTTATGCAAAGCAACTTAAAATTGCTGTATATATCAGAGGTCGCACACCTCTGGAGCAACTAAGGGTTAAAGGAGTTCACTTTTTAAAAAACTTTTGCTGATAATTTACTCATCCCCATGTCATCCAAGATGTCCACGTCTTTCTTTCTTCAGTTCGAAAGAAATTAAGGTTTTTGATGAAAACATTCCAGGATTTTCTCCAGATAATAGATTTCAATGGGAATCAAACGGTTCAAGGTCCAAATGAGAGTTTCAGTGCAGCTTCAAAGGGCTTTAAACGACACCAGACGATGAATAAGGGTCTTATCTGAGCCTTCGAGTCATGACTCGAAAAAAGATTTGTTCATTTTGATGAACGAGTTTGAACGGTCACGAACGCTCATCACAAAACAGAGCAAGGCGAGCATTTGTCCTTATAAAAATTAAAAAAAAAAATACTTTTTTAAATTTATTTTTTTAAATGACCAATCGTTTCGCTAGACATGACCAATCGTTTCGCTAGAGCGCTTTGAAGCTGCACTGAAACTCTCATTTGGACCTTGAACCGTTTGGTTCCCATTGAAGTCCATTGTATGGAGAAAATCCTGGAATGTTTTCATCAAAAACCTTAATTTCTTTTCGACTGAAGAAAGAAAGACATGGAGATCTTGGATGACATGGGGGTGAGTAAATTATCAGCAAAGGTTTTTTAAAAGTGAACTACTCCTTTAAGTGTCTTGCTCAGGGACTCATTGGTGTCTCACAGTGGATTCGAACCTGGGTTTCTCACACCAAAGGCATGTGTCTTATCCACAGCGCCATCACCACTCTCCAAAATCTGAGATCATGATGTCAGATTTTGATCCGAGATGATGATCTGTGTTTAATCTAAGCCAGAGACCTTAAAAGGAGAATAGGAGAACTCGAGAGGACACGTCTGCTCCATTGACGTCGTACAGTTCGGAGTGCCCAGGGCTCCTTTATCAGCCCAGCGTGACTGCATGGAGAGTGGAGAGAGGTTCTGACTGCAGGCCTTTGCTATATGAGCATGTGCCAAAGACTTGTCCCCACACGCAGAGGAAACAGATTACTGAGGCACTAACACAGAAACCATTAAGAGATGGGGACAGGGAAGGAGACAGGATAGTGGCACTGCAGGTGTTTTGTCAGTGCAGGTCTCTCAGGGTGGGCCGTACAGTTGGCACTAACAAAAAAGACCCGGAAAAAAATCTAAATGTACCATATTAATACCCAAGATTATTATTATTTTTTTATTTTTTTTGACTTGGTACCATTGAAACCATGCTTTGCATTTTAGGGCATATCTTGCAAATACTGCACTATGTTATTTAAAGGTCTTAAAGTGTAGGCCTACACAATAAAAAAGGATCTTTGTTGGCATCTATCATCCATGAAGATCATTTAACATCCATGGAACTTCTTCATCACACAAAAGGTCATTTATAAAAGTTATTTAGACTATTAAAATGTTCTTCACGCTAATAAAACGGGGTTCTTTTGAAAAACTGTTCACTGAAACGTTTTGAAACCAAAAATGGTTATTTTATGGCTTCACTGCAAAAAAAGTTTCATTCGATTTAATCTTGTAACGTGACGTTGATTCATTTCATATTTTGAGTCTGTCATTTTTTCAAAATGAACCATGAACCATTACTATAAAGGCTACTACTTATGTGTGATATTAGCATTAATTTATTCTCAGACTGGCATATTACAGCAATGTAATTAGAGATACAGTAAATATCTGAAAAAAAGCATTCATTAAAAATAAAATTGTTAAAAGGTCACCAAATGTGTAACTGTGAGTGGATTTTAAGGGAAACTCTTTATTTGGAAGTAAATCTAGACATTTTTAAATGTATATGGCACAAATAGCCTACATGAACGTTATGACCAAATGATTTCAACAGTTTTCTTCAAAGCCTCCTGTATGGTGGAAATCAATAACCGGACATCAGTGATGTCATCGAGCGGTGTTATTACAGAGTGGGCTCCATCCTCAGACCCAGGGATAATTTATAGTTCATGTTTCATGGCTCATGGTGATTTGTTGCTGATTGCAGGGTCGTTTTTTTAAGTCTTTGCATGCTCAACAAGACTCACTTTTTGCGAGCCAGACTCGCAAAAAGTCATTCATCATGAGTCAGTGGTTAGAGGTCTCCAACGGAGCGGAACACGTGACTCATTTCATCACACGAGCCGAGATGACATTCCATCTCCGCTCTCGCATGGATTTATCTCCCTTAGGGTGTGAGAGATCCTGTCGGAGATGAACCCCAATCAGTGGAATACTTTAATTACAGGGGCTTTGAGTTATCAAAAATCTATATTATATAAAATATTAGTATAAGCTTATTTTATTTTTTGTAATACACATTCCTGGCATTGTGAATGATTCATCTGTGCCAAGATTTTCCTCAATGCAAGTCTCAGTCCATGAAATGAAGGGATCTTTTTTATTTGGGTCTCAGTCCATGAAATTAATTTATCCTAAGAAGTCCTTATTGATTTTTACCACGTACAATTCACCAGTTTTCACTCTCCTTCATTTGCAAGCTAATATTTTAAATCTTAAACCCAGATTGGACAGTTCCTTTTAAGAAATTACTCAGCACAGTATCATTTTGAAATGTACTACTATTTTCACTTGTTATTTTGAATTTTAAGGGATATTGCTACCTAGTGCTTTTTTTTTGAAGACCCCTCATTGTCTCAACATTGTGAGCATAGCAATTGAGAAAAAAAATCAAGAGTTTTATTACAAATGTGATACAAGAGGCTGTTATTGAAGTTAAAAACTATATTGGACATGACAGCAACGTGTGTCTTAGCTGTAGTTAATTTCACATGTAAAGGGGTCGTTTCTTAAAAGAACACACACTCTAAAAAATGCTGTGTTGTTTCAACCCAAATTTGGGTCAAATATGGACAAACCCAAATGTTGGGTTAAAAATGCAATTAAAAATGTACAGTTGAGAGTGAAAATTGAAGTTGGGTTAAAATTTGAAATTACATTTTATCCCAACATTTGGGTTTGTCCATATTTTACCCAAATTTGGGTTCAAATAACCCAGCATTGTTTAGGGTGCAGCAGCAAAAAAGAAAAGGAAAATGTATGTATATATATATAGGCTATGTGTATTTAACCCCATTTAATCCTTAACCCCTTACCTTCACACTTAAATGGTTGTAATTCAAGAATGCTTTGGAATATATACCCAAGTTTGGTCTTGTTTTAAAGAAGACACTCAGCCGATTATTGCTGAAGTGAAAACACTTCAAAAAATGAAAATATGAAAAAGTTATGGAAGCTTAAATTCACAGTAAATCAAATATACTGTACTATATATTTTATATTTTATATAAAATATATATTTTACAAAATATTTTTTTACTCTAAAATTACTATAAAATCAAAGCGATAAATCTAACCAAGTTATGTTCCAAATTTGAAGTTGATATCACAAAAATTGAAGTTCCCATGAGATTTTGTTTAGGCGTTATACCAAAAATAGCCACCGGGTGCCATTGAATTCCATTGAATTTAGTTGTATACATTCTGCCTTAACAAATTAAATAAACTTCTGTCCAAATATCAATTCTGTCACAAAATTTGGAACCTTGAGATTCAGACCTTTCTGACAATATCTGTTTTGTCAAGATTAGAAAAGGTTTTGATCATAAATTATGAAATATAATGATGCCCAAAAGGGGAGGAGCCTGATAAAATAAGTACCGTTTCTATGGTAACGCAACATTCAATTCTAAAACAGTTTTCACACGATGAATTCTGAGTTTATAAGTTTTCAAATGATACCTAATTTATGATAAATACTAAAATATGTGATATAATAAAAACGGCGATAAAAAAATAATTTTAGAGGATAATATTATACTATTTTTTTCATTGAAAAATACTAGATTATATGTTTTATTATGAAATTTTAGCATAAAAACAGAAGTTTCAATGATTAAAAGTGGGTGCATCGACTTTTTGTGACAAAGGTCAGACCTTCTGTTATGATGCAGATTTTTTTGAGGTGCACTCTTGTCATATATTCATCAATTACTCTTCCTACATAATTTGTAACACAAAACAGGGGTAGAATATCTATTTAGAAGTCTTAGACCTTTCCAACAATATATAATTTGTCATAATTAGATTAGGATTTAATAGAAATATAGTAAAGTATGTTAGGCGTCCCGGTACCGTCCCGGTGAGAGTATATATTTTTATGCATAATAGCATAGTCTTTGATGACCGAATAAGTGCAATTCACCTTTATTCCACAAGGTGAAAATGTCTGATACACAATGATGAAGTGACGTTTCACTCATAGTTACCGCAGGCAGAAAACAAAAGAATAGGAAGAATCATCAGCAAAACTTGAAATGGCTCAGCGATTTACTGCTAATCAGTTTTTCCAATTAAGCAGACTTTCATTATAACAATTTAGTACAGCAAAAGTACAATTGCAGGCTATTTATATTAAGTACATACATATGTGTTTGTAGTAAACTTAGCATTAAATAAATGTATTTCAGATACATTTTAGTATATTTATTTTCACTATAGGGGAAGTACTGAATGCAGATATCACTGCCACTTGATGGTGGATCTGGTGAAGAAGCTGTCAGCAATCAAAGAATTGATGTTAAAGTTGTTGAAAATGATCGTTTTGAGAATATATTTGAGATTGTGAATAGGAGCCAGATGCTGAATGTATGGGAAATGAGCTCTGACGAGGACAATATTGTCCAAATCCATTTTTTTATCCAGTGATTTTTAACGATTTGACACTAAACTTTCTCTGTTCTTTTCATTCCAGCCCCTCCCCCACATTTTTCACGCCTAAACAAAGTTACAATTCGTTACTAAACTTGTAGATCTTGCTGTTTTCAAGCTATTTTAGCCAGCAAAATAATTAGGTTTACTTTATTTGATAATTGGATTGGAATCATGAAATAAATTAATAAATGCAATGAATATTTCCACACTTCTGTTGATTATGTAAAATTCTGTCGATGTGTGAATGCTGACAGAAAGAGAGTGAGCCAGCAGGCAAACCCAGAACAACATGGTGGCATACCCTGCTGTCTATAAAAATGAATCCTCAGCGATTAGCACTTTTACACCTCTCATGAAAGTAAATCAGCCCGAGTGGGAAGGAAAAAGGACGGATTGAGCCAAGTAGGCAGCAAGTGCTGATTCAGTCGCCCGTGCGCTGAGTTACAATGACACTGCAGGTTCACGGCCCCTCGCACAAATAATCTCCACAGCTTAAGCGCTTCAGTGCTCTCGGGGCCGTTGCCCTAAACCCCATAACACACACCTGCATCCTCACAGAGATCAGATACAGGCTAATGTATACACAGGAGACTTTGCTGCTTATTGAGATTCAAGTGGAGATTTGTATTGTGTATTTCAACAATTGGAGTGAGATTGTTTTTTAAACGGCACTGTTATAAACGCTTGATGATGGGCAAAGCGTATGTGTGACTATAAAACGGATTCTGGGAAGAGGACATGATATTTGAAAAAAGTTATTTTGAAGATTTCTTCTAATGGCCGCTGAACAGAAAATGCCATGGCTATCCTGTTACACAACGGCTCCATCTGTTGAATTGAGCTGAACACAGTGAGTCGTGCTTCAGAAGTTCATGTAGATAACAGTGGGCCGAGAGTATTCAGTGTGGTCTCTTTAATTGGTTTATAGTACTGGACAAAAAGAAACATGAACATAAAACTATTTAAAGGAGTAGTTCACTTTAAAAACAACTTTTGTTGAAAATTTACTCACCCCCATGCCATCCAAGATATCCATGTCTTTCTTTCTTCAGTCGAAAAGAAATTAAGGTTTTTGATGAAAACATTCCAGGATTTTCTCCATATAATGGACTTCAATGGGAACCAAACGGTTCAAGGTCCAAAA
This sequence comes from Hybognathus amarus, assembly GCA_030378365.1. Classification (NCBI taxonomy): domain Eukaryota; kingdom Metazoa; phylum Chordata; class Actinopteri; order Cypriniformes; family Leuciscidae; genus Hybognathus; species Hybognathus amarus. Next base: position 15,089 of record JAQIUQ010001694.1, on the reverse strand, counting down.
GACAGTTTCAGTGCAGCTTCAAAGGGCTTTAAATGATTCCAGACGATGAATAAGGGTCTTATCAAGCGAAACGATCAATCATTAAAAAACAAACAAACAAAGTTTACGTTTTTATAAGCTCAAATGGTCACCTTGCTCTGTTAGGGTTAGGGGTTGCACGTTCGTGACTCTCCTATTCGAACTCGTTCATCAAAATGAACGAATCGTTACCCGAGTCAACTTATTCATTTCGTTCGTTGAATGAACCAAATGGCACAAAAAAAGATTTGTTCATTTTGATAAACGAGTTTAAACAGGAGAGTCACGAACGCGCATCACAGAACAGAGCAAGGCGAGCATTTGAGCTTATAAAACTTAAACTTTTTTTCTTTTTCTTTTTTTTAAATGATCGATCGTTCATTTTATAAGATCCTTATCATCATCTGGAATCGTTTAAAGCCCCTTGAACAGTTTGCACTGAAAGTGTCTTTTGGACCTTGAACCGTTTGGTTACCAGTGAAGTCCATTATATGGGAAAAATCCTGGAATGTTTTCATCAAAAACCTTAATTTCTTTTCGACTGAAGAAAGAATGACATGGACATTTTGGATGATGTCGAGGTGAGTAAATTATCAGCAAAAGTTTTTTTAAAAGTGAGCTACTCCTTTAAAGTGATTAAACCAAGGAAAAAAATACTACACTCTAAAAAACGCTGGGTTGTTTTAACCCAATTTTGGGTCAAATATGAACAAACCTAGCCATTGGGTTACATTTTTAAATTAACATTTTGAACCCAATGTTTGATTTTGTCCATATTTGACCCAAATTTGGGTTAAAACAACCCGACATTTTTTAGAGTGTAAAAGACCAAAGCTGGGTCATTATGATGATATCCATTTAAGAGATAATATTTTATTCATCAAAATGACCAAAACAGTTCATTTATATTGTTACGAAAGTAAGAAATGTAAGAAATGCTGGGTTGTTTTAACCCATATTTGGGTCAAATATGGACAAACCCAAATGTTGGGTTAAAAATGTAATTTAAACATTTAACCCAATGGCTAATTTTGTCCATATATGACCCAAGGATGGTTTAACAACAACCCAGCATTTTTTAGAGTGTACAAAGATTTTCTATTTTAAATACATGCTCTTTTTAACTTTCTATTCTTCAAAGAATCCTGAAATAAAGTTTCACGGTTTCCCACAAACATATTAAGCCGGACAACTGTTTTTTAACATTGATAATAACAAGAAACGTTTCTTGAGCATCAAATAAGCATATCATAATGATTTCACCATCAACAGGAGTCAATTACACTTTAAAATATATTCAAATGTTTTTTGAAATTGTAGTATATATATATATATATATATATATATATATATATATATATATATATATATATATAATCAAATAACAAATTCATAACAAATCTCACCATCCCTAAACTTTTGAACGGAAGTGACGTGTATATAAATGAGTTATTTTTAGTTTTAGCCTTTATTTACTTTAGACTGTTACTTCATCCAGACTGATTTTCCACATTACTGAAAGCCCTCCTCCGCCTGGCTCCTGACATTTCATTTGAGACCACTTACTGTATATATTTTAAACGGATTTAATCATTCACAATTCCCAAAGATTTCCCATGAAGGCGCTGTCTAAATGTGAGTGAGGATGCTTGATCTTTCAAATAAATGAACCAAAACAGTGCACTATACTCTTATCTGTCCTAATAGCGACAGTAATGGAAAGTATATTTATGGGTTGGACCAAGCTAAAAAGCTCATCGAGAATATAAACAAGAGTAACTCGAAGTTGTGTTTAGCGTACAGATCGGACGTGGTTGCACCTGGCTGGGAGCCATGATGGGATTTATCTCATGGGAATTAGTAGAGCTGCTTCTGCCTGCTGGAGCTCAGTGGGGAGATGCCACGATGGGAAGACGTGGTCCTGCTGGCCTGATTCTCATAGAAGCACAACATTTAAGTGTTCCTCCTAATAGATGATCCATATCTGCTGCTCTTGACAGAGGACACATCCAGTTCCTGAGGGATGATCCCTTCAATTGCAAAAACTGGCTCATAACAACTGCGCAGTGTATACAGAGCTGTCAGCACTCATGACACATTCCAGTTTTTCCCTCTGCTAGAATATAGGCCTGTTTTGTTTATTTTGTATCATGTTGTTTTTGGGATGGAGAGAGTAAATCAAGCACACTATCCCTCGGTTTCACAGACAAGTCTTAAAGGAGTAGTTCACTTTAAAAAACTTTTGCTGATAATTCACTCACCCCCATGTCATCCAAGATGTTCATGACATTCTTTCTTCAGTCGAAAATGAAATGAAGGTTTTTGATGAAAACATTCCAGGATTTTTCTCCATATAATGGACTTCACTGGGCACCAAACGGTTCAAGGTCCAAAAGACGGTTTCAGTGCAAACTACAAAATGTTCCAAGGGCTTTAAACAATTCCAGACGATGAATAAGGGTCTTATCAAGCGAAACGATCTCTCATTTAAAAGAAAAATAACAAAGTTTAAGTTTTATAAGCTCAAATGGTCGCCTTGCTCTGTTCTGCGATGCGCGTTCGCAATCAGAATGAACGAATCTTTTCCCGAGTCAATTCGTTAATTTCGTTTGTTGAATGAACCAAATGACACGAAAAAAAGATTTGTTCATTTTGATAAAAAAAAATAAAATAAGTGATCGTTTTGCTTGATAAGACCGTCATTCATCGTCTGAAATCGTTTAAAGCCCTTTGAACAGTTTGCACTGAAACTGTCTTTTGCACCTTGAACCGTTTGGTTCCCAGTAAAGTGCATTATATAGAAAATATAGCAAAATTCTGGAATGTTTTCATCAAAAACCTTAATTTCTTTTCCGACCGAAGAAAGAATGATGTGGACATCTTGGATGACATGGGGGTGAGTAAATTATCAGCAAAAGTTTTTTAAAAGTGAACTATTCCTTTAAGCTAGTCCCAGACTAAAATGCATGTTAAGCTGTTTTAACTGTAGGCAACTTGCACTGGCATATATCAAAATATGTCACTGCCATTGTTTTGTCTCAAGATGCACACCATTACTTTTATTTTATTTTTTTTTTGTCAAAGGAATGTTTATAAAAGCTACTTAAATGGCCTAATTAAACAGGCCTAATCCTGGCTTAATCTAAGCCCTGAAACCAGGCCTATGTCTATGTATTACTTACTTGATCCATTATTTTAATCATTTAATAATTTATATTAAGGAGTCTTTGTTACATTTAATGCGGGATAATATACATAGACTAACGATTTCCTGGTACCGCCGTCGGTGTGTGCAAAATGTAAAGCGCTTTGGTGGCCATTGGGTCTGTGAAAGCGCTATATATGTGCAGTCCATTTACCATTTTTAAAATGTGTTTTGTTTGATCGGATCACAAGTAGACACAAACCCATTTCCACCTGGTGTTTTAATCCGTCTCTGATTCAATTTCTTTATGGTCTATGTGTGAGTAAATTCCAGAGCAAAATTGACATATGAATGCTACCAGGGACAGCGGAAAAACATACGGAGAGCAGTAACTTTCGTCTGAGCTCTGACAGCCGCAAAACTTCACCGAACACGGTGAGAGAGTGTTAGAAATCAGGAAGAACATTTGTGCTTGGTATGTTTTTTGGGGGGTCTCCAGCAAAGCAAAAACTCCTGAAATCCTGTCTGGCTACTAACATGCATCCCATAATGTTTACTCGTTAGGTCAGTAGGTGTTAATTATACATTTTTTCTTTACAACTGTTTTAAATCAGATACAAAAAACATAGATTGGCCTAATTTGATACCAAAAAACAAGACTGGCTGCCTCTTGACTAACTGGATCATAGATCTTAAAGACACTGTCTTAACATAATGGCTTTTATGCAACTGGCCCCTTGATGGTCATACATACAGTGTGCATTCGTCATCATTTTGTGTGAGGCCTCATTCAGAGCTTTGAGGGCTTGTGAAAAGACTTCAGACTTCACTGTTCAGTGTCCAGGGCTAATTAAGGGCTTATTCTTATGCTTCATGCATATTCAGGAACCCTCGTCATTCATTCATTCAATTAGTCATTTTACATGCATTTTGAATGCAACCATTGTTAAGCTTCTTTAATCCTCCCAAGTGCAACGTGTGAATCCAATATTCCAATTATTTTTTAGATTTTTTATTTAATTAAATATATGAATCAGTTAAAAAAAAGCAACCAACTGTGAACAGATTACGGTTTTATCATGCTATTGTCGTCACCAGTTCTATCAGGCCATTGAGGACGAATTAAGCTTATTAATCCAACTTGTCATTTTCCAATGAGTCTGAAAGCTTGTTTCCGTCACTGAATAAAAAAATTAAATAAATAATTCTGACTTTTTATCTCACAATTCAGACTTTTTTTCTCACAATTGCGAGTTTTGTCTCAAAAAGTCAGAATTTTGTGATAAAAAGTCGCGAATTGCGAGATTATAAAGTCAGAACTGCGAGATATAAAGTCAGAATTGCATGATATAAAGTCGCAATTGCGTGTTATAAAGTCAGAATTGCGATATATAAAGTCAGAATTCATGATATAAAGTCAGAATTGCGAGATATAAAGTCAGAATTGCGAGATATAAAGCCAGAATTGTGAGATATAAAGTCAAGATAATTGCGAGATAAAAAGATCAAAATTGCGAGATAAAAAGCCAGAATTGTGAGATATAAAGTCAGAATTCATGATATAAAGTCAGAATTGCAAAATGTTAAGTCAGAATTGCGAGATGTAAAGTCAGAATTGCGATGATATAAAGTCAGAATTGCGAGATATAAAGTCAGAATTGCGAGATATAAAGCCAGAATTGCGAGATATAAAGTCAGAATTGCGAAGATATAAAGTCAGAATTGCGAGATATAAAGTCAGAATTGTGAGATATAAAGTCTAGAATTGCGAGATATAAAGCCAGAATTGCTGAGATATAAAGTCAGAATTCATGATATAAAGTCAGAATTGCAAGATGTAAAGTCAGAATTGCGAGATGTAAAGTCAGAGAATTGCGTAGATATAAAGTCAGAATTCATGATATAAAGTCAGAAATTGCAAGATATAAAGTCAGAAGTTGCGAGATATAAAGTCAGAATTGCGAGATAAAAAGTCAGAATTGCGAGATAAAAAGCCAGAATTGCGGATAATAAAGTCAGAATTGCTGAGATATAAAGTCAAATGTTAAAGTAAAATTGCGAGATATAAAGTCAGAATTGCGCTATATAAAGTCAGAATTCATGATATAAAGCCAGAATCTGCTAGATATAAAGTCAGAATTGTCAAGATAAAAAGATCAGAATTGCTAGATAAAAAATCAGAATTGCGAGATAAAAAGTCAGAATTTTGTGATATAAAGTCTGAATTGCGAGTTATAAAGTCAGAATTGGGTGATATAAAGTCAATTCTAGAAAAAAAACAGAAGTGCGACTTTTTATCTCACAATTCTACTTTTTTCTCCAATTGCGAGTTTACATCTTGCAATTCCTGACTTTATAACACATAATTGCAAGTTTATATGTCGAAATCCTGACATATTTTCTCAGAATTGTGAGATATAAAACTTGCAATCGCGACTTATCAGGCCAATTCCACGGGAAAAAAGACTAACTTTTCCCCTCATAATAGTTTAAATCTCACAATTCTGACTTTATAACTCGTGATTCTGACTCATATCTCTTAATTCTGACTTTCCACTCGCAATTCTGAGAAATAATGTCAGAATTGAAAAAAAAATCATTTGTTACCCGCAAGCCAATCGAACTCAAATCTCACTGATCGAACTTCCAAAAAATATGTCAGAAAAAGAGGGTAAATTCAATTGTGTAGAAAAAAAGTTGCAATTACCTTTTCATATTTTCATTCTATGGTCGGAATAACAAGCTTCCATAAGATTGGGACTATATGGACCTGCACGAATCACATGTGCCTCAGCCTGACCTTGTTTATTCGCCTGGAGCAGCTACTGACATTGATCAGCACAGTGTGAACAGGTGATGTTGGAAAAGAAGACCATTCACAGTTTGAAGCCGCAGGTAGTGAAGGAAGAATGGCAGGGATGAGTCAAGCATCCTCGGGAGATATCAGCCCTTAATTTTCTTGTCTTGACCTTCTTGTCCCTGTTTCAAGTCTCCTTCACTCCTTCAGCCCCACAGCTTAGGTCGTGCCAGTCTGGTAATGCAGACAGTTAGAATCGATGGACTTCTGTCATTTGTTTCATCTTGTAAATTAGTCATGCCAGACACAGTACCATTATGATGTTTAAGCCAAGCAGTGCTGAATTAATTCTATGAAATATTATTAATCATGGCAAAGAATATTCGTGTTAAAATTATAGTTCTTTGTTTTTTTATTTTTTTATTTTTTTTTTTAAGGTTTGGGTTTGCAGGTGTTTCGCTTTAAAGGAATGTTTGCATGCTCACCAAAGGAAGAAATGTTTGGATTGTGCCAACTTTTAATGGTTAGATGTGATGTTTTCTATGAAGAGTTCACATGCAAAAGCCTCTAAATGCCATTGAAATTTTCTTCTAAAATGACCATTTTTATCAGGCTTGTATATTTAAGTTCAGTAATTTCACTCTAAATGACAATTAATAGGTAATCTTCATTGCCATTTAAGTGAAATTACTTAACCTAAATATACAAGCTTGATAAAAATGATCATTAGAAGAAATTCACACTGAGGCTTCTGCATCTGAGCTTTCATATTGTTGATTTCTTTGTTTATTTATAGAACCCTCTTTAAGTAAAGCACTTTGGTTCAACCGTGGTTGTATTTTAACAGTGCTATATAAATAAACTAAACTAAATGTGTAAAAAAAAAGATTGACTGATTGATTGATTGCACCATCAAAATGATATATGTATGCTCTCCAGTACAAGTTCCTTCCTAATTCTAAAAAAATACATTTCACCAAATAATCAAGCATTACAATCAAGATAATATCCCATGGGATAGCACGCTTCCCATAATGTTTACGCATTATGTCAGTAGAGAGAGTAGACAATCTTTCGAGGCTGTTTGAACACATTCGACCACATGAGCGTCTAGCACCTCGGAAGCAATCTGGTCATATGCGTTTTTGACTATCTGGAAGTGGTAGATCAAAAAGCTCAGAACGTTTTAGACCCATTTGCTCCTGTATTTAGTGTTGTTCATTTCACCAAAATGAAGGGGTGAAGATCAAGGTCAAATGCATTAACAATGTCATATCCATTACCATGCTAAAAATCTTCAGAGAGCTGTCATACATGAAATACTGTATAAGCTATGGCTAAATAGTGTATTTTGGATCATACAGTATTGAGTGTCTCTACAATATAGTTTGGACCAAAGTAAAGCCAATTCGTTTGACTGACAACTTGTTGACTACTTCAGGCTTCCCTCAGCCTGCCTTTATTTTGGGTATGAAAAAAATTGTGTGCTGAAGGCTGTTGATTCCAGCAGGACGAGCTTTAGGGTTCACCTTTTTAATACTTTTCCATATCTTTTGGCCAAACCTATCTATTCAGGATGAGGTAATTTTTCATTTGAAATGATTGTGCTGTTGGCATTTTCCATGCTATCCAATCGAAGTTGCTGATTTTACTGCTTCTTTTTTGGACGTCAGGTTGTGACGAAACTCAACTCCACATTTACTGGAGATGAACGCTGACCATCCAGATCAACTACATCCAGGTGCCATTTCTTCCAGTCTAGTGACAACAGAGACCTGCTGAGCAATAAAAGCGGTAAAGAACGCTAAATCACTGTGAAATCACATCTTTTCAGGGCCGCAGACTGGGAAAATCTGTTGTTTTTCCAGAAAGTCTCACAGGAGCTGAGAAAATGTGCAAAACTCATTTAAACTCGGGAGCATGGAGAATCTTCTTTGGTCCCTAAGGATCATATACTGAAGTAACTTCGTACGCTCTATCTGGGGATGCATTTATCAAAATTACCTGGGAATTTGTGGATTAAATACAAATGATACGCAGATGTGAATTATTCTCACTGTACTTTAAAATGCAACTTGAGTATTTCAAGTTTTTTTAAAATGTAAGCAAGCAGTGACATAAACATTGAAGTATTTTAAACAACTTGCGCTTCATAATACAAACCAAAAATAAATCAGAAACATGCTGATTTATTAAAACATCTACACTAAACAATAATAAACCACAGCCAGAGTTTGACTGCTGTCTCCTGATTTTTGTAGCTCTGTTTTAGAGCACAAGGGAGGACAGCGCTGCGAAACCAGCTGCTGGAAATGTGGACAAAGGGCTAAGGGGTAGGTCAGATGTTAACAGAATGTAAATATTCGTTTTTATTATTTAGGGCAACAGTTAAAATGGATCTAATGTTTGGACATCACTGTAATACTGCATAAGTCTCAAGTTATTATAGTGGGAAGAAAAACACACCAGGAGATATACCAATATAAAATAATTAGTGCTGTGCAAAAGTTAATTGCAATTAATCGCATCCAAAATAAAAGTCTGTGCTTACATAATATATTTGTGTGTGCTGTATATAATTATTTTGTAAATACCTATGCATGCATGTATATATGTAAGAATTATTTGCGCTTAAATTTCTGTATATATATATATATATATATATATATATATATATAATCTATATAATCTTTATTATATAAATATAAATATTTTATATATGAATAACACATTTTCTTAAATATATACATGCATGTGTGTGTATTTATTTATACAAAATAATTGTATACAGCACATACAAATATATTATGTAAACACAGACTTTTATTTTGGATGCGATTAATCGCAATTAAAATTTGCACAGCCCTAAAAATAATGTCTTATTAGTTAGAAGTAAAGGTAACGCTTTGCAGTATGGGTGCACTAATAAGCATTAATTCATGCTTAACTAATGGACAGATAATACTGAATTAATGTGTAACTAATGATTATTTAAACTATTCAGTTAATGATTACCAAATTAGGAAACTAATTAAAGTATGTAAGATTAATGTATTAGTTCATGCATGAATTGTTATTAATTAAATATGTAATTATGTATTAATTCCATAATAACTCATTTTTTTAACTAATAGTGTCAATTAATATGTTAATTACCAAAATGCGCCAAAGCCTTGTATTTCAACTTCCAGATAATATGACAGGTACACTAATATGCATTAATATTAATAAAGCACGTGGTAAACATAACTAGATGAATACGTTGATGAGTTTTACGGTGGCTGCCTGAAGATTCCCCTTTAGATTGTTTCACCTCATTTTCACGTTTCTTTTGTTTCCCATGTATATGTCTACCTACATCAACCCCCAAATATCACCACTGTCACAAGAGCAAAATTACACTCAGGACAAGTATTTGACCTTTGCGATGTCACAAATAGGAAAGTTGTTCAAATGTAACTAAAGCATTCCTTAGAGTCCCATCATCCTGGCGTTGGTCCTGAGTGTGTTTGTGTGTACTTCTAACCTAGTAACCCTTTCAAAAAGAAATATACTTCAAGTTCATTTTTATGAAGTTCATTAAAGGAGAATTCGGCAAACAATGAACCGTTGGTCTAATAGAACATTCGGTACCTAGTCAATCGTCATCCGAGATTTGTTTCATGATGATCGAATGTAAAGAGGTTTTATCTCTAAAAACTGTTTAGTGTATAATGCTAGTACTGGGGGCATTGACTAAGTAAAAAGAAATCGCTAGTTTATACCACTAACAAGGCTCAAAATAGCCCCACACTAACGCAGTAACATAATGAGGGTCCATACATGCAAAGAACATTGAAAGTCGTAGAGTACAGACCGTTTAATAAGAAGATACGTTATAAAGACAGTTCACTTCACGTCTACAGACAGGAGCCATCTTAGAAAATAAGTCTCAATAAGTCGAACCACGAACGTCGATGCTTGAGCTGAACTGTATGAAGTTCAGCGAACTTATAATCTGTATGAACGGCGTTCGAGGATCGACTTATGAGACTATATTCTAAGATGGCTCCTGCTGTGTATACATGAAGTGAACTGTCTTTATAACGTATCTTACTTACATTAAACGGTCTGTACTCTTACAAAGTTTTCAATGCTTCGTTTTGCATGTATGGACACTCATTATGTTACTGTGTTAGTGTGGGGCTATTTTGAGCCTTGTTAGTGGTATAGACTAGTCAATTTCTTTTTTACTTAGTCAATGCCCCCAGTGCTAGCATTATGCGCTAAACAGTTTTTAGAGATAAAACTTCTTTTACACTTCAAATTATCACTGAACACAAATCTCAGAGAACCATCGACTAGGTACCGATGTTATATTAGACCAAAGGTTCATTGTTTGCTGGAGTTCTCCTTTAAAGCCACAATATGTATTTTTTCTGCTTTAAAAATGGCAAAAATAACTGTATCTATGTTATATATTTCTGTTAAATATTTACTTACATTATCCAGGCAGTTTCCACCAACTTTCAAATCCGGAGAAATGTATAGTTTAATTCGAAGACACGGGCCGTTTCTTTATTTCCGTTTTGTCGCCCGTCTATGACGTCATGTAACCTTTGACTCCTCTATTTTCTCTAACTTCATGCGGAACCCGGCGAAACCGCCAAACACAAAGGGGAACACCGGACTACCGCCAATAAAAGCAAAGAAAACGACGACGAAGAAAAAGTGTTAGCTAGTATCATTTTGCAGCCGCAACAAACTTGAGGGGGGTTTGGCTGCACGCGCAAGATCTCTTGCTAGCTTATCACTCTGACATTGTGCGCGTGCGCGGTTAGAAGCGCCACATTAGAGGTCTTCACGGGTACAAAAATTCATGCCCGAACCGAAAGAGACCCGTAATGTGCTACACCGAACCGACCCGGACCCGTCGTTCATTTCAAAAGTTGGACCCGGACCCGTCATAAATCATAACTGCCTGGACCCGTCTATTATTTGAAAACTGGACCTGAACCCGGGACCCGAAGTAATAGATTCGAACCGGACCCGGCTGATCATTTAAAATATAGACCCGAACCCGTACGTAATTTTAAAATGGAGAGAGCTTTGACAAGCTAAATAGGCCTCGCTTGCATTCTAATAAACAGGTAAGCACCCATTCAGTTAACTATATCTATCTGTATATTTTGTGAAATTATGTCATGTGTGAAACGCAGACGGGCTAGCTCTCATGTATAGTTGCTATAATGTAAATTAAAATTTGTTCTAACTTCTAAATTGAGCTGGAGAAAGTAGCTTCATATGCAGTTCACTAACGATATCATAGTATAAACGTGATTATTTTATTAACAAAAGGTGACCGTGTTTTTTAAACTTCTATTAATACTAGCTAGATGGAATATTGATTTAATAGGGGTCTGATAATTCATTTATATCTCTGTTCGGAAAGACGTGATTGTCAAAAATACATAGTTAGAATGAGTCAGGAATGAAGGGAATGACAGTTCCGATGTGTTTGCTCCATATTCGCTCTTTCTCTCTCCCTGGTTGTCAGGGACAGCGACAACAACTCCCGTGAGCCCATACTCTTTCCCGACGTCATCAAAGTACGTCTTTTGTTATTATTTAGATCAAGTGCCCCCTGGTGGCCAAAAATGACAGACTGTACGTTTAAGTAATGTTCAAGTATATTTTTAAAGTATATATAATGTAGTAAGTAAACTTGTAATTGTACCCGTACTTGTAAGTGTATTTTAATACCGCTTGAAACTAAGTGATTTCAAAATGGTGGCTGCGTGAAATCAATTTATTTTTTCTCCGGAATATACCCTCAACTCTTGTCAAGGCAAAACTCCATTGCTGCGTCCAACTCGCATACTATCCGTCCTGAAATAGTATTCAGAAATAGAATGTGCGTCCCCAAACCGTAGTATGTTGAAATGAGTGTTTCAAAGATACCCGGATGGTCTACTATTTCCGGTCAGAATCCAAAGTGTAGATGGATTCACACTCTAACGGCTGATGTTGCCCACAAACCATTGCACGGTGGATCGAGGATCCAACGAGGATTCGGTTAGAACTACAAATACGAGTAAAAAGTGTTAAAAAACTACAGACACGGAGAGGCGCGCGTCCCGGCTGTGTAGAGAGGTTTAGATAAAGAGCTTTGCCTTTGAGTGATTAATTATCAGTATCTAACCTGACGAAAATGAATTTATTATGTTGTCCACATTATATTGCACATGCAGCAGCATTGTGAACTTTTGTAAAGACACGTTTAGCCATTACTTTTTAAATGCATCATTATATTAAAATTGCAAGACATTGAGGAGAGTCTCTGCATGAAAGACCCACGACTGGCAGATGAACGTGCTCTGAAACGGTAGGAAATCAAATTAGATAGAATGGAGGATTTTAACTGTGACGAGATGATTTTGACAGGGCAGTTTATGGTGAAAGGATGCACGCAACACGCGACAGAGCTGTCCGTTAAAGATGACGTCATAGTATGTCCCAAAGCTTGCCTACTCTTTTTGCTGCACACTCAAAAGTATATACTTTTTCTTCACAAAAAGAGTGCATACTTTCAGGCGTAGTATAAGTAGGCGAACATGTGTCTAAACACCTGCAGAACAGAGGGGCAGAGTGAGTGAAGCTCATTATCATTTAAAGCCATATGCACTGAAATGCTGAAAACACAACTGTTTTGACCAGGTAAAATTAGTATTTGTAAATACTAATGAGAATTTTTAATAAAAGTACATTACAAAGTTTTCATTTAGACCCTACAGATTCATATTAACTTGTACAAACTTGCATTATATGACCCCTTTACAGTATATCTCCATAAATGAGTATAGGCCCAATATACTTTATACTGACTTTTCTGTCAGTATAAGTATCCACAAGTTTCCTACGCCCCATGAGCCCTTGCATCAAAAGTGGGCGCGACTTCCGGTTCAAAGTAAACAAAGCGCGACTTGACATGCTTGACACTCGTTCATTCAAGAGTTGACAGTCTTCTGACAAGTTATAGCGATCCAAACTAGCTAACAATGTGGGAACACAACCTCGAACGAAATTAAAAAGGGTGAAATAACACTACCTTTACCCTCCGCAGTAGTTGATTGGGAGTATTATAATCACATTATTAATAATCAATACTCATCAAGGCATGGTGACAGACAGTTGTGTGAGCTGACAAACAATTAAAATAAAAAATACACACTTAGTCATTGTGCTTTGGAGTTTATTCAAAATTATAAATGAATGTGCCACTTGAATACATTAACTGGCACATTTGGTATTCTGTCAACACAGGCTTTGATCCTTAGTTTAGTGTAACATCAGTAGCGACAGCCAAACGCATGCTGATAGAGTTTATAGAATATTAAGAATTTAAACAAATGTACACAGGAAGATTCGTCGTCTTTTCGGAGGTGATGGAAACTACAGTCGTTGGCAGGATCAGAGACGGGCTCTCTGGCAGGATCACTCCGATTTCGTTTTCAGCTTATGTTCAAAACAATCAAGTTTAAGCTTCACTGAATTAGTTTAGTCCGGTTATACGTAGCAACAGCGAACCGCACATGTTGTCCCTGAGCTCCGTAACGACATCTCTCATAAAGATTTGCGTCTTAAATAGTAAAATAATTCTCTGAAAAACAGCTAGCCTCTTCGCTAACTAACACACAAAATACCATTGAAATGCTACTTCCGCCGCCTCACCGGAAGTTTCACCCACTTATTTTTACAGGAGCGCCCTCGGAAACTTGTGGATACTTAAATGCAATTTGTATATTTCTGAGAAGAACATAATTCTGAGAATTACATAAAAAGTAGACTGAAAGTATACTTTCTTATTTTTAGTTTAAAGAAGTATACTAATAGCACAATTGAATTAATTATTTTTTGTAAGGGAACGCTTTGCTGGAAAACATCCCAATAGTTTTGCTTAATCTGACAAATCCTCCTGAGGATATCTTTAAGAAAACCTGTATATATAAAAAGCTAAAAATGAAAGTAGGTTTCTTTTATGTCTTTGGATTTCTCACATTGAGACATCTTGTTAATCATGTGTGAGAGTAGGAGAGAGAGAGAGAGACCAATCTAAAAGTGCAAAACAAATGTTATCGCTCTCTGGTTCAGTTGTAAAGAGGGTAAGTGGTTGAAACTGTAAACAAAATGGACTTGCACCTTGATGCTCCACACAGCTGCAAAAATAGCTCCAGCCTGTCAAATTAAAACTTTGCATGCAAATGGAAACTGACAGAACTAATCTAATACTTCTTGAGTACTTTCATAGAGAAGCCATCTGTTCATACACTAATGATAACTGAATTTCATGTAATATGATCATACCTCCAAATAGGTTTGTAAAACACATTCAACTCAGCATGAAACATAGTTGTGATAGTCCCTATTTTGTCATATAGCTGAGCAAACAGCTTTTCGAACAAGAAACAATTTAGGGTGGGCCTTAATTTTGTCCATGGGGAATTGGATGGATGGTTGTGGTTTGCTATTGGTGGATCTGATGAGTGACAGGTTGCCCCACCTTAGAACCAGTAAACACATCTTCAGCTGCTGCAAGAGAGTGTCAGGTATTTATTTTGATTAAAGAATATGAATTTTAAAGAGGGGGTTACTGCTTTTTTTCTTTGCATGATTGTATTTATGGGGTGCAATATAAAAATGTATTTGTGGTTTTTCTTTTTTTAAAAGTCTTATTTCTCATAAACTTCACCTTTATTGTCAGCCAGCGCCTCTCCTCTGTCCCCTGAACGAGCCATTACCTTTATGGGCGAAACGGGCAATGTCATGAGCTCCGGTCTAGATGTAAATATGTGTCGAACTGCAGTATCAGTTTGAGGCAGAATGAGACCGAGAAAGCCACGATGAAGTGAGTCAAACAGAACCTCACCACACACGGCTCTTATTTCTGAATGATAATTTGCTAAATTTTTTTTTACTTTATGCACGTTTGTTTTACACAATAGCATCTGACTGGCAACGATAGCAACTGACTGGCTAACTAATGTCAGAACACAAACAGCATTGGCATGTTTATGTTCTTGATCAAATCGAAAATAACGTTATAAAGCATATATACATGAAAAATACGTTAAAAAAATTAGTACTTATAGA
>JAQIUQ010001693.1:0-42500 GCA_030378365.1 Hybognathus amarus | reverse complement strand
ACATTTTGGATAGTTTGTATTATCATTTAAGATATCTGTAACGTAATTGTGACTAGTCGAAACGACAGATAGAGTATGGCAAGCCGTTTTAACATTTAATCATTTTAACCTACTAGTCTCTATTTTCATGCTACTAGTACTTATTTTTAGATACTAGTATCTATTCCATTAAGTACTAGTACTTATTCATTAGCTACTAGTGCTTATTCTTTAGATACTAGTGCCTTTTCTTTAGATACTAGTGTTTATTCTTTAGGTACTAGTACCTTTTTAAAGATACTAGTACTTATTCATTAGACACTAGTCCTTATTTATTAGATACTAGTACTTATTCATTAGATGCTAGTCCTTATTCATTACATACCAATGCTTATTAATTAGTTACTAGTACTTATTCATTAGATACTAGTACCTATTAAATAGATACTAGTACTTATTCATTAGACACTAGTACTTATTTCAATGGTGACTAGTAACTATTCTTTTGTTACTAGTCACATTTTTTCCATTGACTTCTATGGTGATCTGTCATTCAGATATCAACTATTCAGTTCTGACTAGTATGTTAGTATGTATTCCAATTGTGGAATACATACTAGTATGTATTCCAAAGCAGGGGTTACGTTTTTGCACGTTCGTGCATAATAACCCTAAAGGCACCAAGGTGGCGGTGCCACCGGCTTTATATATATATATATATATATATATATATAAATATAGCTGCGAGCAGCGAGTGGAGGGCCAAAGCCGGGCGGTACGCCATCCCGGTGCCTTTAGGCACCGGGGTTGCGGTGCCACCGGCTTGGGCCCGCAATCGCTGCTCGCAGCTATATTCAGGGCCCAAGCCCTGAAAGGGCGCAGAGCCCTATTGTTTTCCTTCCGATTTATTTATTTATTTATTTTATATTATTTTTTTTTTTTAATTTTTCTAGCGACTATTCGGGCACTTTTGGGGCCCTTAACATGCTCGAAAACTCTTGAAACTTTGCACACGGGTCAGAACCCGCGGCCATCAGAGCCGGGCTGAAGCTGGTACCCGGGCGTGGCAGGGCGGCTCGTCAGCGCCCCCTGGAATGGGGTCCGAACACCTGGTCCATAACTCAAACACACTTGCATGTAATAATATGAAACTCGGTACACATGTCGATAGCAGAATTTCATCTATACCTCGCGTTCTTACTTTTTACCCCAGCCCAACAGGAAGTCGGCTATTGAGGTTTTTTTGTAAAACACACGCAATGAACTTTTAAATACTCCTCCTAGAGCTCTGATCCAAATTCGACGAAACTCGGTCAGCGTGAAGTCAAGACATTGAGGATGAAAGTTTGCGTGGGGATTTTTGATATCTCGAACGGTTTGGCCGTGGCGAGGAAACGAAACTATGGCGAGAAACGTGAAACAGGAAGTGTGTCATAACTTCAGCATACATTAACTGATCTGGATGAAACTTCAGCAGTGCGTTCGCTGTAAGAGGACGATCACATGGATGTGACTATTGTGAGTCAAAGTTATAGCGCCACCAACTGGCAGCAGGAAGTGTGTCACTTTCAAAATGCTTTGAAATCACCCTCTTATTTTTACCCGATTTGCTTCAAACTTCATCTGTATAATGTAAATACACGGCAGATGAAGACCTATGAATGGATTCTTGATATCTTTGAAACTGTTGCCGTGGCGACGCATCAAACTTTACCATTCTTTTAGGATGCATTCTTTTAGGGATTCGAACATTTGTCCATAAATCAAACACACGTGCATGGATTAATATGAAACTCGGTACACTCATAGATCACATCAGGCCAAACAACTTTCGTGCTCTAAGTTTTACGACAGTTCAAACGGAAGTCGGGAATTATGTTTTTTTTTTTTAATAAATGTCCTAGAAAAACATCAAATTACAACCCATGCTGTTACCAATCACCACCAAACTTGGTGTGCATGAAGTCAAGACATTGAGGATGCTAAATTCCGGACGGATTTGTGATATCTCGAACGGTTTGGCCGTGGCGGATTTTTTTGACTAAAAAAGGACACATAAAGTGTGTTATAACTTGGTTAGTTTTACTGACAGTTACAAAACTTGCCGTGTATATTGTTCTATTCAAGCCAAACAACTTTCTAATTAACAATAATAAGCTCAAACCCACAGAAAGTCAGATATTGTAGTTTGAATATGATCATGCTCTCTCTAAGCCTTGGTCTGTCTCTTTGCCTGTGTGTGTGTGTGTGTGTGTGTGTGTGTGTGTGTGTGTGTGTGTGTGTGTGTGTGTGTGTGTGTGTGTGTGTGTGTGTGTGTGTGTGTGTGTGTGTGTGTGTGTGTGTGTGTGTGTGTGTGTGTGTGTGTGTGTGTGTGTGTGTGTGTGTGGCTGGCTATATAGCCAGCCACACACCGCATGGGAGATCACACACACTTGGGAGATCAAGTAGAATTTCCATAACTCTGTGTGTTAAACTAATAATCACTCTTGTGTTTTAAACACAATCTACTTAATACAGACAACTTCATTATAAAGATACACAACAATTCCAAAAAATATATGATCATAATCTATGACAAAAAAATGCTATTATAAACTAGATTAGTGGATAATACACATTGCTCTTTATATTGTTCTAAAATACATTAATGAAAAACAAGATACCAAAAATCAAAAAGATAAATTATTTTAGATATAGTCATGGCTATTATAAAATTGAGACATGTTTTAAATGTATAGTGCCTATGTTTAATGAGGTAGCAACATATGATAGATAGGAAAGAACAAGAAAGGTAATTAATAATCTGTCATTGCGTCACTGCATTATGATATGAAAGGCTCAGTACAGTGCGGCACAAAGTGCTTATGCGCATCCTGAGCGGAGAATGATGCGCTTGAAGCCACGTGGAGTTACAGCGCGCAGCGTGTCCAGTCCGCATTGAAAGGTTCAAAGCACAAAGGAAATACATATTGATGGACAGTGGATTATACATTGTCTATCTATGCAATAGTTTATTGAGCCTTTTCTTTTAACAGTTTTAAATTTCAGTTACTGTGCGTGTGAAGAACAATTATAGAGCTCTGACTCTACTCTAGTGTTGTGATCACCCGGTAGAAAGTAACACGATTAAGTTACAGCAATAAAGTCCAGAAAGATAGAGTTTCTTTATTCAAAACCATAGACCTTTATCTACAGATCAAGTATAATAGTATTAACATTGAATCATCTTGAAGATAGTTTCATCATTGACTAACCGAACACGACGGGCTGTTTGTGTGCCTTTTGTGGGGCTTAACAATAACATAGAATAGTATACGCACAATGCAGGATTTGAATCAGCCTCGTCTAGATCAATACCCGATCCGGCAAAATTGGCAATATCTGAGCCGATACTGATCCTGAGATATCGATATCGGATCGAGCGTCAACCCTAACTACTAAAATGTAAACACAAGTAGATGTAGACCTGGATGTACACCTGACCTTTCAGAAGGCTGCTCACGCATACTTTGTGATTGATTTGTGCCCTTGATGCGCACTTTTGCCGAGCCCTCACTGATGCAAGTTCTTCAGCACACTTCTTTTCGACAGTCAAAGCGGGAGTTACGTTTGTGCACAATAACCCTAAAGGCACCAGGGTGGCGGTGCCACCGGCTATATATATATATATATATATATATATATATATATATATATATATATATATATTAGAGCTGTCAGTTAAACGCGTTATTAACGGCGTTAACGCAAACCCATTTTAACGGCGTTAATTTTTTTATCGCGCGATTAACGGTCTTTTTGTCCTAGCAAACTTTGTAGTTTTTTCACATACTTTTGCAACAGGACGCGGCATGCGTCCTGATCTCATTTCAGCGTCTCGCGCTCGTCATCCACTCAAAGCCGGCTCGCAAGCCCAAACGAGTGTGTGCGTCGTGCCTGATGTTTTGTTTCCGGTCTAGCTAGATCCGCTTGCGCTTTGGTCGAAGAAGCAACGAAACGTCCTCGCGCGGCGCAAGCAATTGAATGAATGGGTTTCAGATCGCAGCGCGAGGACGTTTTGTGCCGCACACACTCGTTTCAGCTTGCGAGCCGGCCAAATAGTAACGTTATGTTTTGAGTGGATGACGAGCGCGAGACGCCGAAATGGATGCCAATGAGATTCTGAATGTAAAGTTTACTTTTAAAAAGTTGCCAAATTGTCCCATTGACAAGACCAAAGCGATCTGTATGTTTTGTCAATTATGAACTGAGCTATCATCATCACAGCACGTCCAGCCTGAAACACCACTTGATGATGGCCAAGCAAACACACACACAAACACAGATGATGCAAATTCTCCACCCCCTCGTCAATATCAGGACCTCGTCAGTATTTCTTTCACCCTTTTATTGATGGACAGTGTTGCATTGTGTGAGAGATTATTTAGGCTATATATGTTAGAGTGAAATTGAGCACTATTCCAATGTTATTTTCAATAATAATAATTAAAAAAAAACATTTGCACTAAACAAGCCAATCCACTTTTCCATGTTGATAAGAGCATTAAAATGAGAAAAAAATGTAACAAAAAGAAATCAAAAGACATTAAGAATAGATAAAAATGTGCGATTAATCGAAGTTAACTATGACATTAATGCGATTAATCGTGATTAAATATTTTAATCGTTTGACAGCACTAATATATATATATATATAAATATAGCTGCGAGCAGCGATGAAGGGGCCAAAGGCGGCGGCGCACACCCCGGTGCCTTTAGGTAACTAAAGGCACCGGGGTTGGCGGTGCCACCGGCTTGGGCCCGCGATCGCTGCTCGCAGCTATATATATATATATATATTTTTTCTAGCGACTATTCGGGCACTTTTGGGGCCCTTAACATGCTCGAAAACTCTTGAAACTTTGCACACGGGTCAGAACCCGCTGCCATCAGAGCCGGGCTGAAGATGGTACCCGGGCGTGGCAGGGGGCTCGACAGCGCCCCCTGGAAACGGGGTCCAAAAACTTGGTCCATAATTCAAACACGCTTGCATGTAATAATATGAAACTCGGTACATCATGTTGATCTCATCATTTCATATATACTTCATACTTTTACTTTTTACCCCAGCCCAATTTTAAATTTTAAATACTCCTCCTAGAGAATTCAAACACACGGCACGAAACTCGGTCAGCATGAAGTCAAGACATTGAGGATGAAAGTTTGCGAGGGGATTTTTCATATCTCGAACGTTTGGCCGTGGCGAGGAAACGAAATTATGGCGAGAAACGGGAAACAGGAAGTGTGTTAAAACTTCTGCATACATTAACTGATCTTGATGAACCTTCAGCAGTGTGTTCGTTGTAAGAGGCCGATCACATGGATGTGACTATTGTGAGTCAAATATATAGCGCCACCAACTGGCAGCAGAAAGTGTTTCACTTTCAAAATGCTTTGAAATCGCACTCTTACTTTTACCCGATTTGCTTCAAACTTCATCTGTATAATGTAAACACACGCCAGATGAAGAGCTGTGAAAGCATTATTCAATATCTAAGATAATGTTGCCATAGCAACGCATCAAACTTTAACATTCCTTTTTTTGACGATTTTGAGTCCCTTAGCGGCTTTTGGGGCCCTTAACGGGTTTGAAAACTCTTGAAACTTTGCACACAGGTCAGATCCCACAGCCATCAGAGCCGGGCTGAAGATGGTACCCGGGTGTGGCAAGGGGGCTAGACAGCGCCCCCTGGAACGGGGTCCAAAAACTTGGTCCATAAATCAAACACGCTTGCATGTAATAATATGAAACTCAGTACACATGTTGATCTCATCGTTTCATATATACTTCACACTCTTACTTTTTACCCCAGCCAACAGGAAGTCGGCTATTTAGGGTTGTTCGTAAAACACACACAATGGAATTTGAAATACTCCTCCTAGAGAATTCAAACACACGGCACGAAACTCGGTCAGGATGAAGTCAAGACATTGAGGATGAAAGTTTGTGAGGGGATTTTTGATATCTCGAACGGTTTGGCCGTGGCGATGAAATTAAATTAGTGCGAGAAACGTGAAACAGGAAGTGTGTTATAACTTCAGCATACATTAACTGATCTTGATGAAACTTCAGCAGTTTGTTCGTTGTAAGAGGCCGATCACATGGATATGACTATTGTGAGTCAAAGTTATAGCGCCACCAACTGGCTGCAGGAAGTGTGTCACTTTCAAAATGCTTTGAAATCACACTATTTTTTTAACCGATTTGCTTCAAACTTCATCTGTATAATGTAAATACACGGCAGATGAAGACCTGTGAATGGATTCTTGATATCTTTGAAACTGTTGCCGTGGCAACGCATCAAACTTTACCATTCTTTTAGGATGCTTTTGAGACTCTTAGCATGCTTGAAATTGCATGAAACTCGACAGACACATCACAATTATTAGCCAGTAGACATGTGCGAAGTTTCAGAAACGGGCGTGGTGAGGGCTCACTAGCGCCACCTTTTGTCAAAAGTGGGGGATTAGTTTTATCTACAGTTACAAAAATCGATATGTATATTGTTCTCCTCAAGCCGGACAACTTTCTAATTTACACTCATGAGCTAGGACCCACAGAAAGTCAGATATTTTGGTTTGAAAATGTTGAGTGTCTCTCTGAGCCTACACTTCTGTATGGCAAGCCCTTTTAACATTTAAAAGCTAAGTTTGACTATTCGTAATTAACATTGTAGATATCAACAACGTCTTTCTAGTCGTAATTACATTTTGGATAGTTTGTATTATCATTTAAGATATCTGTAACCAGGGCTGGACTGGCCATCGGGCAATTCGGGCATTTGCCCGATGGGCCGACGTGCTTGTGGGCGTGGCCGATACATCTCAAACTTTAATTTTTTTTTATTTAATTATTTTTTTACTGCCCATCCAACTCGTGCCAGCGGCTCATTGCGTTTAGTTTAGCGGCCGCGGCGCTGGGATCTTTGTGCCGTTGAAACGCATCGGACAAAATAGTCAGCGTGGGTCCTTTCTTTCTCACAGACCGGCCCATGAAACGGAGATCAGCGGCCCATTGGTTATTTTCATGATTGAAACTGGGCTGGTCCAATCACATCTTTAATCACCTCCCCCTCTGGGCTGAGCGAGCGTGCAGTGTCAGTGAGTATATGTCAAAATAGTCTGAGCGAAGGAGAAGAAACGCAATGAATGTGCAGAGAAATGGCGTGGAAAAAAGAAAGAAACTGCCTTCAGTGTCTGATGAGGAGTGAGGGGATCACGAGAGATATTAGTGAGTGTAGAGAACTGTGGTAAGCAGAACTAGGCTACTTTCAGAACACAGGACAGGCTATGAGAAGGAACTCAATTACGCTTTATTTCCACGTCTGCATATTTGACAATTACGCATTTTACTAGAATTATAATGAGAGTATAAGACCCGTTTGTAAACCATGTTTTCCGCCAAAATAAAAGCTGAATGCCGTTTCCATCAAAATAAAAGATAATGTGTTTATATCTCTTTCAAGTTACAGAAATTAGTTAGCTAATTATGAAAGTTGCTTTTATTTGTCAGTGCATGTGTTTTACAATATATATCCCAACTAAAAGAGTTTTGAGTTTTACTTTAATTTGCACACTGAATAGGGGTTAGAGCTCTTAATTTTGAACTCTCAAAGTGCACCAGATTGATGAATTTAACATTAAAAAGCACAAAATTTTCTTACGGGGGAGCATGCCCCCGAACCCCCCTAGAGGGACAGAGGTGCACTGACCAATACTATAAAAATCTTGTGAGAAAGACTGGTATTGCCAATGCAATTGGAGAATTGTACTTTAAACTTAGTAGTTATTTCATCTCACTCATTAGATGGCGTTGGTGTTTTTAATAGGAGTTTTTGGTATACATATTCAAGGTCGTAGACAGTTCAGTTGTGTTTATGTTCATATGTAGTGGGCCAGTCTGGGCCAAAATGCCCGGGCCGATTTTTTGTCCCAGTCCAGCCCTGTCTGTAACGTAATTGTGACTAGTCGAAACGACAGATAGAGTATGGCAAGCCGTTTTAACATTTAATCATTTTAACCTACTACTCTCTCTATTTTCATGCTACTAGTACTTATTTTTAGATACTAGTATTCTATTCATTAAGTACTAGTACTTATTCATTAGCTACTAGTGCTTATTCTTTAGATACTAGTGCCTTTTCTTTAGATACTAGTGTTTATTCTTTAGGTACTAGTACCTTTTTAAATATACTAGTACTTATTCATTAGATACCAGTTACCTATTAAATAGATACTAGTACTTATTCATTAGACACTAGTACTTATTTTCAATGGTGATTAGTAACTATTCTTTTGTTACTAGTCACATTTTTTCCATTGACTTCTATGGTGATCTGTCATTCAGATATCAACTATTCAATTCTGACTAGTATGTTAGTATGTATTCCAATTGTGGAATACATACTAGTATGTATTCCAAAGCAGGAGTTACGTTTTGCACATTGTGCAGGAATAACCCTAAAGGCACCAAGGTGGCGGTGCCACCGGCTTTATATATATATATATATATATATATATATATATATATATATATATATATATATATATATATATATATATATATATATACATGTATATATATATATATGTATATATATATGTATATGTATATATATATATATATATATATATATATATATATATATATATATATATATTAGGGTGGAACGGTACACAGAAGTCACGGTTCGGTTCATACCTCTGTTCAGACCTCACGGTTCGGTACGATTTTGGTACAATGGAGGGAAAAGCAAAACAAAAATACAGAAGGCATTGTATTTTTTAAAGTTTTATAAAAGCATAGAACCAGTTTATTTGTAGTGCACTGACAATAGTTTTATATAATTAGTTTATTAATTAAATGAATAAAAAGACAAAAAGACCTTGCGAAATGTTTGGTAATTGTACCTGAATTTATTTTAAATTATTTTGCTATATTTCAGATGAATATATTTGTTTTCCTTAATTTTAATTAACATTATTAATTAACAATGTGACATTATTTTCATCTGAATAAATAATTGATTTCTGTATAACATAATACTACCTTTAAAAACACATTTGATTTTCTTTTTAAATCAATGTAGAATGTGTAAGATTAGTGCTCCGAGGAATATGACGAATGTCCAAAAGATGGGACCCACAGACTTTTTGAAATGGAGTTGGATAAATAGCCTATGTTTTGCTTTTAAAACATGTGTGTGTGATTTTGGTTGGATGACAGTTGTAGGTTACAGTTTGTCAAGAGTTTACAGTGTAACAAAAGCACAATGTTTAACACATGTTTTATTGCGAGTGTAGCCTACACAAATATGAGAACAGTTTTTGTTTCCACTGTTCTATCGCGTGTCTCTCATCGCGTCATCTCTCTCTCTCACTCTCACACACTCTCTCTCTCTCACACACACACACACACACACACACACACACAAGCATTGCAATCTTGACATCGCAGCCTGTTCATTATGCGGTCACACCAAACGCGATGAGAGCGCCAAATTCACGTCTATCGCGTCTGGTTCGGCGCTAGTCCAAAGCGAGGATGCGCGTATAAAGCCACGTTTGAAGTGAACGCGCGTTCAGAGCTTTGATGGTTCAGAGCAAGCCGATGGTACAGATTAGGCTATGTGTCCCTAAAGAACCCGCGTATCTAACATTAGTTCCGCATTACATTAATTAATATGCACGCGAGTTTTATTTATTTATATACCGTGTATTCTCCGTTTAATTCGGTGCACCGAACCGTGACGCCCGTACCGTTTCGGTTCGATACGAATACATGTACCGTTCCCTGTACATATATATATATATATATATATATATATATATATATATATATATATATATATATATATATACATAGCTGTCGAGCAGCGATGGAGGGCCGAAGCCGGCGGTACCGCCATCCCGTGCTTCTAGGTAACTAAAGGCACCGGGTGATGTGCCGGCCACCGGGCTTCGGGTCCGCAGCTAGACAGCTATATATATATATATATATATATATATATATATATATTTTTTTTTTATTTTCTTAACCTATATTGTAAAGCGACCTGGGGTGTTGGAAAGGTTATATAATTAACAATTCTTATTATAATTAATTTTAATAACCACCCAAATACAAATTTAAGGAATACTAGTGCTCTGTGAAGAAGTAATTATTTAATGCCAATATTAAAAGGTTGAGCCAATCGCTCACAAAAACAAACGTCAGTGCATAAACTTTCCATTTGAAATTGAACTCAAACAATATACTTTAGTGATTGCTTAATTAGCTGATCAAATAAAAAAAAAGTATTACTCACAACAATTTTGAGTGATTTTTCAAGCAAATATTCCACATGTACAGTAAATGAGACTTGTCCTGACTTTAGTAGTGGTGCACATGGGCGCGGTCACGGCCGCGCGCTTGCTTAGGGCGCTGAAAAAATCGCCCATAGCTGACTAGATTTGAGTTCGCTGATTGGCTACAGTTTATGTCAATCATTTATATCTTAAATCAGCGATTGGCTAAGCTGCTCCAGAAACCTGCCTTCCTGGGCAATTTCTCCAGCGCCCAGAGCTGATCACGTGCACTCTATGCGTGCACTTCAGGAAGGGGAAGTGTAGAAAAACCAGACATTTTGAATTTCTATTTTATTTTTCACATATACTGGGTGTATTTAACATCTCAAACACACTAATATTGACAATTTGTATACATGATTTATGTATATTACTTATTTTATTGCATTTGGCTTATAAACTGTGGTCTGGCTCATCAGGAAGGAGGCGGCGCCCTAGCGCCCTCTATTGGCCAGCCGCCCTGGGCAGAACAATCCTTCCTAGCACTATAGATAGATTCTCCAAATAGCTTACCTGATCTATCTAAGCTGCTAAGTGAGACCCAAACATATGAATTAGAGGGAAATGACTAGCAGTTTGAGCACCATTTTCTCTAGTACATTAGATATTGTTGCACCAATTAGATTAAAAAAGGTTAGAGAGAAAACTAAAGCACCCTGGTACAACAGTGCTACGCATGCTATCAAGAGAGAAACTTGTATCTTAGAGCGTAAATGGAAACAAACTACATTTAGAGGTCTTCAGAATAGCGTGGAAAAACAGTATGTCACGTTATAAAAAGGCTCTAAAAACAGCCAGGGCTGAGCATCTCCGCAAACTAATAGAAAATAACCAAAATAATCTAAGGTTTTTATTTAACACCGTGGCTAGACTAACAAATAAACAGACATCACCAGAGCAAAATATACCATTACAGTTTAGCAGTAATGATTTTATGAATTACTTCAATGAGAAAATAGAAAGCATCCAAAACACAATTATAAATGTACAATCCTCTATGGTGTCTTATTATTCAGCCTCAATTATGGCCCCTCTAGAACAACTACACCGCTTTACAACGATAGGACAGGAAGAGCTAAATAAACTTATCATTGCATCTAAACCAACAACATGTTTATTAGATCCAATACCCACTAAACTACCTGTAGTGGAAGAGCCTCTCCGCAATATTATTAACTCCTCTTTATCTTTAGGTCATGTTCCAAAAATATTCAAGCTGGCAGTAATAAAACCGTCTCGGTTACTGGTGTAACCCTCGTTCCCTGAGTAGGGAACGGAGACGCTACGTCAGGAGTGACGGAGAATGGGGGTTTCGCATAGAAAGCCAATCCTCTTCGAGTATTTAACTACGAGCCAATGGCATGAGAATGCCTTGGGGCTGCTGAATTTGCATAGCTTACTCCGCCCCACCGCATGGGTAAAAAAGGAGGAAGTGAACGCAACCGCAGTATGTCTTCGCTGAGGAGCCGAGACTGAACTCAGGTGTCACCCAGCGGTACAGCAGAAGTGGCAAGGAGATGTAACCGAGACGTTCCCTTTCCGTAGTCACTCCGAGTTACGTCAGGAGTGACGGAGAATGGGGTCTGTGCCATCACGCCATCTTACAGCTGTCTTCCAGTGCCCTGCGAAAGTCTAGACCCCTGACCTTAGGTTTACAACCAGGTGGTCCTACTTTGACACAATAAAACCAAGGTACACTGGGAAACATATCCCGGGAGGGACATGCTACCAGATGCCTACCGATGGGAGGACTTACGAATACACATGTGGCCACTAGGGACTGCACATGGAGATCACTGGAGCACCAACCGCAGGTGGCTAATTTTAACTCCAGGGGTGGCAGATGGCTTGCCGAGGGAAGACATATGCTCAGAGAGGCTTACAGTGGAGTAATACACGTGAGACAGTTACCAGGGGAACCGTGCACACGGAGGCACCTAGCCGGCACCGGAGCGCAATTATCCATCCGGGAGAGATCGGGGAAGGGCGGAGGGTTCCACTCTAGCCCGATGCTCGCGGCGGCCCGAGAAAGCATGGCCGTCATCTCGGGATCAGACACGGGCAACGCTGGCACTCCCGAGGGAGGCAACGCAGCCGCATCCTCACTTCCCGAGGACTCAAGCCCGCCCTGTGATGCTGCAATCGACATCGCATCATCCTCTGGACAAACAAAATCGACGGTGCCTGCGAACAGGCAGACGTCAACACCGATTCAGCGCTCGCTGGCTCTAACACTGTGGCAGGAGTCAAAGTCTGGCAGACCACTGCACAGGTCGCAGGCAATGCAGAATCCCGCTGGGTACCGCCGTCACACCAGCACTGAAGAGGACGCTCGTCTCGAAGAGTCTTGTCAGTGAGAATGGCTTAAGGAGTGAAGAAATCTCTTTGCTCCGAAGCGAAAACATACTGCGGTTGCGTCACTTCCTCCTTTTATACCCACGCGGTGGGGCGGAGTACGCTATGCAAATTCCGCAGCCCCAAGGCATTCTCATGCCATTGGCTCATTGTTAAATACTCGAAGAGGATTGGCTTTCTATGCCAAACCCCATTCTCCGTCACTCCTGACGTAACTCGGAGTGACTACGAAAGGGAACTCTCATTAAGAAACCGCAATTAGATCCAAATAACTTAGCAAATTACAGACCCATTTCAAATCTTCCATTTATGTCAAAAATACTAGAAAAAGTTGTCCGCTCAATTGTGCTCTTTTCTGCAAGAAAATGATATCTATGAAAAATTCCAGTCAGGATTCAGACTCCATCATAGTACAGAAACTGCGCTAGTTAAAATTACAAATGATTTACTTTTAGCTTCTGACCAAGGCTGTATCTCAATACTAGTCCTACTTGACTCAGCACTGCGTTCGACACTATAGATCATAAAATACTCTTGGATTGACTACAAAACACTGGTGTTCAGGGACAGGCATTAAGCTGGTTTAGATCGTACTTGTCTGACCTTTTTCATTTTGTCTGTTTACATGGGGAAAAATCAAAGATAACGCCAGTACACTATGGAGTACCGCAAGGATTGGTTTTAGGCCCTCTGCTATTCTCAAAATATATGCTGCCACTTGGTAATATTATAAGAAAACATGGAATTAATTTCCACTGTTATGCTGATGACACTCAACTATATATTTCATCACGACCAGACGAAAACACTAACTCATCTAAATTGACAGAGTGTCTCAAAGATATAAAATGCTGGATGACGCGTAATTTCCTGCTATTAAATTCAGATAAGACGGAAGTATTACTTATTGGTCCAAAAAAGCCACTCACGAAACCTCTTACAATACAACTTTAATATAGATGATGTCCTGTTACTTTATCCACTACAGTAAAAGACCTGGGTGTTATACTAGACCGCAACTTGTCTTTCGAAAATCATATTTCATATGTTACAAGAACAACCTTTTTCCACCTTAGAAACATTGCTAAGCTACGTAACATGCTATCTGTTTCTGATGCAGAAAAGTTAGTTCATGCATTTATGACCTCGAAACTAGATTACTGTAATGCTTTATTAGCTTGTTGTCCTGCATCCTCAATAAACAAACTACAGTTAGTCCAAAATGCAGCCGCTAGAGTTCTTACTAGGTCAAGAAAATACGATCATATTACACCGATTTTATCATCTCTACACTGGTTACCTATTAAGTTCCGTATCAACTACAAAATACTACTTATTCTGTCCTGGCAGATACGTCACTGTATTGTTAGACAGATAGCGAACATTGACAATAAGACTCAGTTGGCTTGACTCCAGGTTGAGTGTTATCTTTACTGAAATCTTGGTTGTTTTCTTTTTTGTAAAATGATGGATCTATTCCAAGGATAGACAAATAACGTTGGTGGAGGAGCATTCAGTCTGCATGTACACCTGTTGATGATCTCCTAATAAGCCCAATGACTCTAAATACCACCAGATGTCGCTAAAGCACTGGCAATAATAGGAGTCAGAACACTACTAATGACCTATAAAGCCCTAAATGGTTTAGCTCCTATGTACTTAACGGACCTTCTTTCGCCCTACAATCCACCGCGTTCTTTAAGATCACTAAATTCAAGGCATCTGATCATTCCTAGGATATCTAAGTCCACTAAAGGAGGGAGGGCATTCTCACATTTAGCTCCAAAACTCTGGAATAGCCTTCCCGATATGGTCCGAGGCTCTGACTCGCTAACACAGTTTAAAACTGGACTAAAGACGCATCTCTTTAATCAAGCATTCACATAATGCTTACCTTTTATTCCTCTGTTATGCCATACTGAACCCTTTTCCTGCTGAAACTGCTTAACGCACCAGCGGGCTCGACAGCCTTTTAGACAAACGGTTCGGCACGTTCGGCACGTATGGTTGGGTTGCGGAGAGTTTGCGAGATAGTGATTTTCTAACACCGACTCCCATAAATGGAAATCATTATGAACATCAGCTATGCTAATTATTTCCCATCTGCCTTTCTGCTGTTATCTCGGGACGTTTGTTCCCGAGAAAATGGCGTTCGTCATGTCCAGTTTGTATCCAGCCTCTCACGGGGAATTCAGATGCCCCAACGCCTGTGAAGAGACGACTCAACGCTGGCGATATGTTATGGCGCCGTGTTACATATAAACAATATTTATATTTAATATTTATATATAAACAATATGAATGTAAGCCAGAGGAGAACTGGCCCCGACTGAGCCTGGGTTCTCCCAAGGTTTTTTCTCCATCCAATCTGATGGAGTTTTGGTTCCTTGCCACTGTCGCCTTGCTTTGCCTGCTTTTGGCTTGCTTAGATGGGTTTATTTAGCATTTAACAATATTATTGATCTGTGTTGTACTACTTTCATGTTATCACTGTGAAGCTGCTTTGATACAATCTGTATTGTGAAAAGCGCTATATAAATAAATGTGACTTGACTTGACTTTGTCACAGGTCTTCCTGTTTCTGAGGGAATACTTGCATCTTCGTGGCCATCGATCGCTTTTCAAAAGCCTGCAAATTAATTCCATTGAAGGGACTCCGACAGCCTTTAACACCGCTGAATTATTAATGGAGCATGTTTTTCGGAATTTTGGTATTCCTGAGGACATTGTCTCCGATAGAGGACCCCAGTTCATCTTCTCCAAGTCTGGCAGACATTCTTCACATTAATGAATGTGACAGTAAGTCTGTCTTCAGGGTACCATCCGCAAACCAATGGACAGACGGAACGTAAGATTCAGGATATCAGTCGGTTCCTGCAAACTTTCTGCCATTCCAATCAGAACATCTGGAGTAGATATCTCATCTGGGCAGAATACGCACAGAATTCTCTTCGGCAAGCATCCACTCAGTTAACTCCATTCCAGTGTATCCTTGGGTATCAACCTCCGTTATTCCCATGGTCCGGTGAACCCTCAGAAGTACCTGCAGTTAACAAGTGGTTTGAAGAGAGCGAACAGGTCTTTGATCAGACGTACCACCACATTCAGCAAGCTGTAAATCGGCAACAACAGTTCGCTGAAAAACGCCGCCGACCCAATCCAGAGTATCAACCTGAGCAGCTCGTCTGGCTTTCCACTCAAGATATCAGACTTCACCAATCATGTCGAAAGTTAAACCCCAAGTACATCGGACCATTTCCAGTTGTAAAGCAAATTAATCCAGTCATGTACCAGCTCCAGTTACCCCCAGAATACTGCATCCATCCTACGTTTCACGCTTCCCTCCTCAAGCCCTATCATCCACCGGTACCCCAGTCAGTCACAGAGGTCGAGCCAGAGGACAATCCCCCTATACCCCCCTATTGAAACGGAGTCCATCTATCAAATTAAAGAGATCTTGGACTCCCGACGTCGAGGGGGTCAACTCGAATATCTCATTGACTGGGAAGGATATGGGCTAGAAGAGAGAAGTTGGGTACCTTGGAATGATGTTCTTGATCCCAATATGCTCCTAGAATTCCATGCTCAGCATCCCGAGAAACCTGCACCACGACCCAGAGGCAGACTCCCACGACGTCGGGGTCCAAGGTCCGCTAGCGCGGACTCTGGAGGGGGGATAATGTCAGGAGCCAATCAGAATCCTCCCTAGTCACCACACAACGATCACTCTCCCCAGATTACTTATCACCTGCACCTGTTTCCATTCAGCACGCCCTTCCCAGTCAGCACAAAAGCACCCGTTTCACAGTCAGTCTTTGTCAAGCCTCCAACAGGAAAAGACCCTAACCAGTCTCCACTTGCTTCCCTTCGAGTCATCCAACGAGCCAGAAAGTAAAGTATACTTACCTGAAAATACTAACCTCTCTGTCCTTGTTCTGATGTTCCCAGGACTCGCTTCGTGGTTCTCGTTCCCTGTGCCCTGGAATCTGCCATGAGTCTCGTTCACCCCATGGATGCTCTGTAAAGAGAAAAAAGCAAGTATCACTGAACTGTGTTAGTTCCCTATTTTCTGCACTGAAAAGGATCTACTCACCTTGAATCCTTCCTGCATCCTGTCTGCCCGAAGACGATCTGAAAGAGAGAAAAGGAAAGTAAATTCACCGTGTCACCGTTCATGTTAATTCCTAATGAAGAGGATTTACTCACCTGGATGAATTCCTGCCACGTATCCTCCTCAAGATCACCTCTGAGCACCTGAAACCCTGAACACTTACCTTGACATTAAATAAAGAAAAGCTTTATGTTTATCACTTACCTCTGTCTCCGAGTCTGAATCCTGACACAGTCGTCCTAACCAATGTTACAAAGACTATGTTATGACCTGATTGAAAAGTGCTGTCACTATTTCAGTTCTTCATGTCTGCACGAGTATTATGTCTGATTTTGTGTGGTTAGATGTTTTGCTTATTGCATATGTTTTACCATCCATGTTATATGGTTGGTTATAATTTTTTGTTGTTGTTCCTTTCCCTGCAATTTCTTCTGGTCTTCTACTAAAAGAGGGGGGATGTAGAGTTATGTGTATCTTCCCTTACGATCAGCCCCGCCTCCTATGACATGTAACAGAGATTACAGAGGTAGAGACGGCATTTCAATAAACTAGGAGTACAGAGTCTATCAAACTGTCTATCAAACGCTACAGTTACAAAATTGATAGGTCTAACATACTTGTAACATGACTTGAGTCAGCTTTGCAGCCTTGGCTAAATGAAGATTACACAAGACTAGATAATGATCTGAGATGTCATCAGTCTGCTGCAAATTTCAATGACATTAACATTGATTTTGTGTGATAATTTTAAATCTAGAGTATGATGACGACAATGAGTAAATCCTGACACGTGTTGTCTAACTCTGAGTTGAGAATAACTTTAATGGCCAATCCCAATGCATCTTTTTCGTTATCTACATGTATATTAAAATCACCAACAATGGGCTCTATGCACAACTGCACTACTTCCTGAACTTCAGCCAGCTCCTTGTTTCCTGTCTGCCATTATTGGACAATTTTATTAATTCAGGTGTGCTTGACCTCAGTAGTCACGGCAACAATAATCAGACACACCTGAATTAATCAATGTGCCCAATAATGCCAGACAGGAAACAAGAAGCTGGCTGAAGTTCAGGAAGTAGTGGAGCTGTGCATAGAGCCCATTAGGACTTTATTTGCACCGAGTAGTAATTCTGATAGAAAGTCAGTAAACTCTTTGATAAAGTCTGTATGTTGCCCTGATGACCTGTATACAGTAGCCAGCACACATCTCAAATGTGATTTATCATTTGCACTATATATTGTTACATTAATCACCAACACTTCAAAACATTATATTTGAAACTAGATATCTTAGTAAGTCCTAAAATATTACAATAAATTACAGCAACACCTCCCCTTTGCCTTTCAGTTTATAGGTTATAGTTTAATAAATCCACAGGGAAATCCACATAAAGAGAGTAGCCTAATGTATAACACATTGAAACATTGACAAGACCCGACAACAATGAACAGAAACAAGGAAACTAAGGCCCCGTTTACATGATGGGAAAAACGCAGATATTTTTCTGCGTTTTGCCCTCTCATTTACACGAAAACGCCGTTTTTATCACTGAAAACGATTATTTCTAAAAACTCCGGGCAAAGTGGAGATTTTTGAAAACGCCGGATATTAATTGTCGTGTGAACTGGGAGAAACAGCGTTTTAGGTTCTCTCTTGTCGATTCTGAGATTGGCACTGCCGCCTTAGGTTTGGCATAGTTATGATGGTGCTTGATGGCAAATTTATGCGGGTGTGTAAACGATGTTATTTTTGAAAACGGAGAGGGGGAAATATTCGTTTTGCTAAATTCCCGGCTTTGTGTAAACGTGGCCTAAAATACACAGGCAAACAAAGATTAGACACAAACACCTGAACTGAGTGGCAAAATCAAATCTGTAACTATCCTAACAAACAAGGCAGGGGAAATGGTGACAAAAACAGTTCAAACTGAGGTGACTGACACATATTTCAGACTGAGTTTTCCTGTGAAAAAAAAAAGTCATTTGAATTTATATGGATACATGAATATGAAAATGAGCCCTGCCTCTACTCATTCACACAAACTGAGACTACCAACTGCTCAACTTTAGCTCCCCAGTACTCTGAGTGAGCTCTTAACGCATTATATTCCTTCACGTCTATTGCGATCTCGGAATTTCGGCAAGTTGATAATACCTAGAATATCAAAATATAGGTAGATCCTTTTCCTATTTAGCACCAAAACTCTGGAACAATCTTCCTAACATTGTCCGGGAAGCAGACACAGTCTGTCAGTTCAAATCTTGAGTAAAAACACATCTCTTTGGCCTAGCATGCAGATAACACACTATAGACTTCTTTAATTTAAAATTAGGCTGCATCAGAGTCATGTATTCAGAGAGTTGCGACACGCTTTGATATCGCCACAAGGCTGTCACGTGGTTCATGGAAGCCCCAATAGTTCCAAAACAGACGCGGACTGTCATGTTCTTCAATGGAAAGACAGCAGCGATTGCATTATTAAACGGTAAATATAAAATAAAACACACACCAAAGTACTTTTTAAGCTTTTATTGTGTTTGGTTAATGTCAGTGTGGCATTTTGAGAGGCAGGGTGTCAACTTAGATACGTTTTTTAGGCTATATTATTGGAGGGAAAAGCCTGTGTTCATGTTCGCATTGGTAGTTGCACTGGCTTTCAGCGACTCTAACTTAACTTTTCCATGTCATTCATCTGATGATGGACGTCTCATGATATTTATTTTAGCACAACTGGGCTGTATTAGGTTATTGATTCCCGTGATCTTGCTTATAAATTCCGATTCAGCCATTAACCTACCGTGATCACGCAAGGCTGGTCTGCCGTGGTGACCCGTTCAGGATTACAACCATGACAACCAACATAAAATATAAATAATTACGCTTTGCATGTACAAATGAATGATTTAGGGGGGAAATAGACTGCTCCCATAACGTAGCAATGACCATATTTACAGCAATGTTCAATAAATATTAACTTAATAAAATGAAACCGGAGAGATAGTTATTTTTCTTATTATAGAGATGTAATTTTGACTGTGTAGTCATTTTTACATTTTTTTGTTGTTATTGTTTTTTTCTTCTTCTATTTTGAATGTACTTTATTTTGTATAGTGCTGTGAACCATTTTATATGTATGTCCTGAATAAAAATGATGATGATGATGAATTAATGAGGGAATTATTTGTTCCTAAATACGATCCATAACTGTTGTCATTTAATTCAGTATGGCTAATGTACCCCTTCATCCTACCCTAATCATAGACTAAACCATTCATCAGAAAACACACACATACATTTATACGATGTACTTTGTATTGGCCTACACGTTTCAATCACACATAATAACTAACCCTAACCCCCCATATATGTATGTATGTATATATATATATATATATATAAAATATAATATTATTATATATAAATATATATATTATATATAATATATATATATATATATATATATATGTATATATATATATATATATATATATATATATATATATATATATATATATATATGTATATATATATATATATATATATATATATATAATATTATAATAATCATATTTTATATATTTTTTAAATAATATAATAATATGTTATATATTTATATGATGTTATAAAAAATATTATATAGATCAGGTTACCATAAGTTAGCTAACAACGTTAGTGAAGTGTTGGTCACGTAAGCTATGGCTGCAATTAACCTATCCATATATAACTCTTCCAATAAACATTTACTAGACTACATAACATATAACTACAGACTAGATTCACGAGAGGTTGGCTAATGTGTGTAAAAGTAAAAAATACAGTAATTTCATTAATATACCAGCGAGAGGACATCAGAAGCACCGAAAATGCATGGGGTTCAATGCTGGAACTATCAGTAGTTGGAACTAATGGGCGGGTCCACGACACGCGTTACATTGCGCATTCCTGAGTTACAATGGCGGTCTACGGCTATGTCTGAACTCTCGTAATACATGGCTCTGGGCTGCATAGTTTAGATCGCCGGAACTGGGAACACGTCCCGTAAGTCCTGATGTTCTTGGTACATCATAAGAAGGATGGCGTCTACGTTAATAGTATATAAATAAAGGTCACTTGACTTATTCATTTATGATCAATAACTATTGAGTACGGGTTCGAACCAGTTCCACCCTTACAGAAAAACCACATGAGTTTCACATGTGCAAAAACACATGTGATCACATGTGACAACGTGGACATGTGATTTTGCACATGTGAAATTTAACATGTGAAATATGTGCAACACATGTGCTTTGCACATGTGAAATATGTGCAACACATGTGCTTTGCACATGTTAAACATGGGAAACATGTGGTTTTGGAACAAACCCCCATGTGAAACCCATGTGATTACATGTTAAACCCATGTGAAACCCATATGATTACATGTGAAACCCGTGTGATTACATGTGAAACCGTGGGATTGCATGTGAAACCCAAACCCATGTGATTGCATGTGAAAGCCATGTATATTCCCATGTGAAACCCATGTGATTACATGTGAAACCCATGTGATTACATGTGAAACCCATGTGATTACATGTGAAACCGTGGGATTGCATGTGAAACCCAAACCCATGTGATTGCATGTAAAACCCATGTATAATCCCATGTGAAACCCATGTGATTACATGTGAAACCGTGGGATTGCATGTGAAACCCAAACCCATGTGATTGCATGTGAAACCCATGTGATTGCATGTGAAACCCAAACCCATGTGATTACAAGTGAAACCCATGGGATTGCATGTGAAACCCAAACCCATGTGATTACATGTGAAACCCATGTGATTGCATGTGAAACCCATGGGATTGCATGTGAAATGTAAAATTCCCATATGAAATCCATGAGCTTACATGTGAAACCTAAAATTCCCATGTGAAACATTTAATCACATGTGAAACCCATGAGATATCATGTGAAATGTAAAATATCTCATGTGAAACCCATGAAATAACATTTGAAACCCATCAACTATCCATTTTAAAGCTACACACCATGTAAACCTGTAACTTCATGTGAAATCCATGTAAAAACCATTAAGCAATATACCACAGAAAACGGTAGGCCTACCATGTTCTTTTGTAGGGTCTATAGCCTAATGTTTCCCAAAATTAAAACGAATAAGTCAAATTTACTTTTTATTTCATTTCAAAATATGTAATACAAATTGAACGTTTAAAACAAACAAAGCAAAACCAAATTAAAATATAGCTGCGAGCAGCGATTGCGGGCCCAAGCCGGTGGCACCGCAATCCCGGTGCCTTTAGTTACCTAAAGGCACCGGGATGGCGGTACCGCCGGCTTTGGCCCTCCATCGCTGCTCGCAGCTATATTATATATATATATATATATATATATATATATATATATATATATATATATATATATATATACATATATATATATATAAAGCCGGTGGCACCGCCACCTTGGTGCCTTTAGGGTTATTCTGCACGACGTGCAAAAACGTAACCCCTGCTTTGGAATACATACTAGTATGTATTCCACAATTGGAATACATACTAACATACTAGTCAGAACTGAATAGTTGATATCTGAATGACAGATCACCATAGAAGTCAACGGAAAAAATGTGACTAGTAACAAAAGAATAGTTACTAGTCACCATTGAAATAAGTACTAGTGTCTAATGAATAAGTACTAGTATCTATTTAATAGGTACTAGTATCTAATGAATAAGTACTAGTAACTAATTAATAAGCATTGGTATGTAATGAATAAGGACTAGCATCTAATGAATAAGTACTAGTATCTAATAAATAAGGACTAGTTTCTAATGAATAAGTACTAGTATCTTTAAAAAGGTACTAGTACCTAAAGAATAAACACTAGTATCTAAAGAAAGGCACTAGTATCTAAAGAATAAGCACTAGTAGCTAATGAATAAGTACTAGTACTTAATGGAATAGATACTAGTATCTAAAAAATAAGTACTAGTAGCATGAAAATAGAGACTAGTAGGTTAAAATGATTAAATGTTAAAACGGCTTGCCATACTCTATCTGTCGTTTCGACTAGTCACAATTACGTTACAGATATCTTAAATGATAATACAAACTATCCAAAATGTAATTACGACTAGAAAGACGTTGTTGATATCTACAATGTTAATTACGAATAGTCAAACTTAGCTTTTAAATGTTAAAAGGGCTTGCCATACAGAAGTGTAGGCTCAGAGAGACACTCAACATTTTCAAACCAAAATATCTGACTTTCTGTGGGTCCTAGCTCATGAGTGTAAATTAGAAAGTTGTCCGGCTTGAGGAGAATATATGAATATATGAAACGATGAGATCAACATGTGTACTGAGTTTCATATTATTACATGCAAGCGTGTTTGATTTATGGACCAAGTTTTTGGACCCCGTTCCAGGGGGCGCTGTCTAGCCCCCTTGCCACACCCGGGTACCATCTTCAGCCCGGCTCTGATGGCTGTGGGATCTGACCTGTGTGCAAAGTTTCAAGAGTTTTCAAACCCGTTAAGGGCCCCAAAAGCCGCTAAGAGACTCAAAATCATCAAAAAAAAAGGAATGTTAAAGTTTGATGCGTTGCTATGGCAACATTATCTTAGATATTGAATAATGCTTTCACAGCTCTTCATCTGGCGTGTGTTTACATTTGAAGCAAATCGGGTAAAAGTAAGAGTGCGATTTCAAAGCATTTTGAAAGTGAAACACTTTCTGCTGCCAGTTGGTGGCGCTATATATTTGACTCACATCTATGTGATCGACCTCTTACAACGAACACACTGCTGAAGTTTCATCAAGATCAGTTAATGTATGCAGAAGTTTTAACACACTTTCCTTTTTGATTTATTTACTTACTTTTTTGATTTATGGACCAAGTTAATTTAATTAATACACTAATTATATAAAACTATTGTCAATGCACTACAATTAAACAGGTTATATGCCTTTACTTATAAAAAAATAAAAATAAAAACTTATTTAAAAAATACCAGGCTTAAGAAATGTATTTACTTTAGCAGGCCAGACACACAGTGAAATGATTAAGCCCCCTCCCCTACACACACACACACACACACACACAGACTGTTTGACAGGCCTAGGCTCAGAAAGAGCATGATCATATTCAAACTACAATATCTGACTTTCTGTGGGTTTGAGCTTATTATTGTTAATTAGAAAGTTGTTTGGCTTGAATAGAACAATATACACGGCAAGTTTTGTAACTGTCAGTAAAACTAACCAAGTTATAACACACTTTATGTGTCCTTTTTTAGTCAAAAAAATCCGC
The DNA here is from genome assembly GCA_030378365.1 of Hybognathus amarus. NCBI lineage: Eukaryota > Metazoa > Chordata > Actinopteri > Cypriniformes > Leuciscidae > Hybognathus > Hybognathus amarus. The sequence goes on along the minus strand of JAQIUQ010001693.1, from coordinate 18,347 downwards.
CACGGCCAAACCGTTCGAGATATCACAAATCCGTCCGGAATTTAGCATCCTCAATGTCTTGACTTCATGCACACCGAGTTTGGTGGTGATTGGTAACAGCATGGGTTGTAATTTGATGTTTTTCTAGGACATTTATCTAAAAAAAAAAACATAATTCCCGACTTCCGTTTGAACTGTCGTAAAACTTAGAGCACGAAAGTTGTTTGGCCTGATGTGATCTATGAGTGTACCGAGTTTCATATTAATCCATGCACGTGTGTTTGATTTATGGACAAATGTTCGAATCCCTAAAAGAATGCATCCTAAAAGAATGGTAAAGTTTGATGCGTCGCCACGGCAACAGTTTCAAAGATATCAAGAATCCATTCATAGGTCTTCATCTGCCGTGTATGTACATTATACAGATGAAGTTTGAAGCAAATCGGGTAAAAATAAGAGGGTGATTTCAAAGCATTTTGAAAGTGACACACTTCCTGCTGCCAGTTGGTGGCGCTATAACTTTGACTCACAATAGTCACATCGATGTGATCGTCCTCTTACAGCGAACGCACTGCTGAAGTTTCATCCAGATCAGTTAATGTATGCTGAAGTTATGACACACTTCCTGTTTCACGTTTCTCGCCATAGTTTCGTTTCCTCGCCACGGCCAAACCGTTCGAGATATCAAAAATCCCCACACAAACTTTCATCCTCAATGTCTTGACTTCTACGCTGACCGAGTTTCGTCTAATTTGGATCAGAGCTCTAGGAGGAGTATTTAAAAGTTCATTGCGTGTGTTTTACAAAAAAACCTCAATAGCCGACTTCCTGTTGGGCTGGGGTAAAAAGTAAGAACGCGAGGTATAGATGAAATTCTGCTATCGACATGTGTACCGAGTTTCATATTATTACATGCAAGTGTGTTTGAGTTATGGACCAGGTGTTCGGACCCCATTCCAGGGGGCGCTGACGAGCCGCCCTGCCACGCCCGGGTACCAGCTTCAGCCCGGCTCTGATGGCCGTGGTTTCTGACCCGTGTGCAAAGTTTCAAGAGTTTTCGAGCATGTTAAGGGCCCCAAAAGTGCCCGAATAGTCGCTAGAAAAAAAAAAAAAAAATAAAAAAAAAATAAGGAACAACTGCGCCCTTCAGTTGGGCCAAACGGAGGAAACAATAGGGCTCTGCGCCCTTTCAGGGCTTGGGCCCTAATTATACATAAATACATAAAAAGCCACACAAAAAAAAAATCGCAGGTATACGCACATGTGAGCGCATGTGAGTGTGTGTGTGTGTGTGTGTGTGTGGTGTGCGTTTGTAAAAGTGTGTCTCAGTCCTTTGTGTCTTCTGCAGCAGACATCCTGTTTTGGGATAGAAAAAGATCAAAGATTAGGGCAGTGCAAACCATAGACTAAAAAAAAAAAATGGACGTAGTGTCCATGACGTCACCCCATAGGTTTCTGAAAAGCATTTTTGAAGCCTAAATTGGATGGGGCTTAAAAATTAATTATTATTCATTTGTATTAATATTATGTCATTAAACATACGTAAATATGCTATGAGCAAAACATGTTGGCAAAAAGCAATGCCGTTTACATCTTGCTTAAACAACTGTATAAGACAAGTGGTGCGTCTCATTTATAAAAAAAAACTATTGACAGTTTGTGAATAGATCACAATGTAGACTGAGGAATAAACTGAGTCCTCAGTCCTCGTCGAGTTTCGCAAATGTAATAGGCCGGGAGCCAGGTCCACTCCTCAGGATGTTTTTTGCTACCTTTTTTTCACTATTATTTCCTATTACCTTATACCTTGGGCCATCACAAGTTGATAATGACCACCCCCAACTCGGCCCCGTTTGGCCTCAGGGGCCAAAAAACACCTTTTTGGGAAAATCTTTTGGCGGAATTGTGTAATTGTGAATATTAAGGTACTGCAGCAACATAAATGGTCATATAACCCTAAAATTTTGCATAGTGCATCCTGACACATAGGGGAAACTATCAGAAAAAGATTCTGGGGATTGCTGCCTTTTTACTGTCAAATATCACCCTCAACATACCCCAAGAGACAAAAGAATGTCTGTCCGCCTGACATATTTTCATCAAAGATGATCATTTTCAAGCATTTTCTTCTACATATAGCTGCCACAAATGTTCATTAAAAACTTCCCAGGTTTATAAGCTTCAATTTAAGTCCAAGATGACATTTCTATCTAGAGGATTTCAGCTGGTATAACCAAAGTTCTCCACTGTACCTCAAATCGGAGAAAATGGAACTTTCAAGCATTACCATTCCATTTGGGATTTTTGCATATTCACAATATATCTAATAAGATTTGAGACTTGACTTATCTACTGCTACACTATATGAAGTGAATTGCATGAAAATTTAGTAATGTTATGCCCCTAGGTGGACTGGGGTCAGGGTGCAACATAGGGTACATTCACAACAAAATCAATTAACCAAATGTGAGATTTATTAAAGCATAAAAAAAAAAATTTCCTTGGTTCTTAGATCTTTTTGCTGCTTATCCATGCTGTACTTAGACGACTGATCATGTTAGTATATTGTATTTGTGTAGAATATAAACTCTCAATCATCATTTTCCTCCTCTTCCTCTTCCTTATCTTCACCTATATTCATATGGATTTCATCAGTCAAGTCCTCTTCATCTGTTTCATTTTCTGCCAAGACATCAACAAGGGCTTTGGGGATGACGTCGCCCTCAAACCATAGTGGTTCTAGCTTGCCTGTCTCTATGTTTATGTGAAATCCATGGTCAAGAGGGCTTGGGATTTCCGGGTAGTGCTCATGAGCCCTCTTCCAGATACATACTTGAAAGTTTACTCTTTTCATGTGCTGTAAGAGGACTCTCTTACAAGGTGGGAAGGTTGAGAGGTCAACGGAGAGACCCTGTCGAAGCTCAAGACTTGAGCCACAAATCTTCTTAACTTTAATCTCTCTTGCCTTATCAACTTTCTTGATTCTACGATTAAAACCGTAGAGGCGAAAGGTGAACTCTTGAACACCACTGATAATCTGTTCATCGAGCTCCCAAGAGTTCCCCACTTCAGCAAAGATCTGAATAAACTTTGAATTCTGATTAAGAATTTTCATCGGACGGACCTTCCCTTTGCCTTTGAATGCTGAAGTGCAGTCAGCACCAGTGAATGCATGCAAGGCCAGAAGAGCTGAAATGTGTTCCTGTGAATAATCTTCAGCCAGCTGGTTGATGTTGATTAGTCTATCTCCCATGACAAAGATGATGTTGACAGTTGATGACTTGGCATAATACAGGAGGATGAAGCAAATGTCAGAGTCTTTTGCTCTGACTCTAACTGTTCTGATGTGAGGCATTTTGGTTTGGATGTACTGCATGTAAATGATCACCCTCACATCTGTTTCTTCATGTTTTGAACAGATCTCTGGTAGAAGTTCTTTTGACATAACTCCATCATTGCATTCTATCTTGAAAGCTTGACCAGCCTCTATGAAAATGACAGGCCTTCGGATGATGTCTTCCATCATATCATGAGAGCTCCAGTGATCCAGAAGTAAACGAATGAGTGCCTTCTTGTTTTCATCATTGGTGAGAAAACCATTCCAATCAGCAGGTCGATGAACATTCAGCCCATTAACTATAAGACGTTCACCACAACCTCTGCAATCTCTCTCAGCTGATTTTGGTGAATAAAGACGGTCAATGTAAGTGTCTGTGCTGAATACTGTTTCAGCTGCAGCAGGTAGACTTTTGAAGGTGCGCTCTGATATAATCTTCATTGTCCGTGGTACATCACACATGTAGAATGAGGAGTTTCTATCTTGAATGAGCAGCACTGGCTGAGAGCAACTGGGAAGTTGTGCATTCTCAGCATCTTTGATCATGTGATTCATTCCTTTTGCTTTGTTGTTTTTTGCAAAAAAGCCATCAATTGTTGAGATGGAGTATGGTGTCAGAGTCAAGGGATAGGTCATTAGGTCAGAGATGCTTATTTGTGACTTAAGTTCTTGTGATTTGATGAAGATCTGAAAGATAAACCCACTTGTGGCCTTGTACTGGATCACATTCTGGTTTGATGCCACAAGCTTCCTTTTAGGTGTGGTAGAGGACATTGTTTTGAATCTGTTCCTCTTGATGGGTTCAAAGAAAAGGACCTTTTTTGTTTGAAGTCGATCACAGGATGAACTTCTCTTTTTGAGTTTTGCCATTTTTCAGGGCATTCAGCACATCATAGCGCACCTCTTCTGGCATTGCTGCTCCTGAACTCAAACTTGTCAAGGGCTGAGAAGTCTCAAGCTGAAATGGGTTGATAAAACTCTGAAAAGCTTGTACTGTTTGCTGCACTTGCTCCTCAGACCGAGTGATTTCACGTGGTCGGAGATCTCTTTGTTGCTTCTCTGTATGTTCGCCTCGGCCACTTGTCATTTCCCACATGGCTTCTACAAACTCTCCTTTAGCATGGGCAGTCAGGATATGGCCGTTGGCTGGCTTCATAATTACTGGTTATTCCACAGATGCCAGCAGAATATGTCCCAGACCTGAGTTTGACTTGAGCCATTTCATAGCTGTCTCCTCTATTGTTTTGTCTATGTGACAGCGGTTGCCTGGGATATGTGATCTGGAAACACTGATTGCCCCAGCACGCAGAAGTTTTCTCTGATCCTGGATGTGTTTCTTCAATGTGTTCAAGAAAATATCCCAAATATGTGGAGGAATCTTGCATAGTTCTGTTGGTCTGAGCAGAAGAAGAGGTCTGGCATGTTGTTTAAAGCAGCTTTGTATCCTTCGTAGTCATTCATTTTGATTGCCTTATTCATTGACAGGATGAGCCAGATGCAGTCAATGTATTCCATCCAAAACTTTCCAGTTTCTCCAGCTCCCCATTTCTCACTTTCTCTGAATGCATGATATTCTGCCATGTGGTGAGATAGGCCTACATCATCTGATGATAGAACATCGCTGAGAGTAGATTCATTCAGAGTAAGCTTTTCCAGTAAAGCAGTTCCTTCTGGAGAGAGTGGTTCATGAGTTTCCAGATACTTGTCATAGAGGAGTCTCTCAGAGCTTCCAGCATGGATTTGTGTGTATTCAGGCTCTGTCCCAACTCCTTCCATTTGAGTGACCCCAGCCACAGAGCCAGTGGTGATCAGATTTGCTTCCAAAGCTACTTCTACCCATCCACTCCCTTGACAGTATCCTTCTACCTATGCCTTTCAAGTATGCTCCACAGCAATGGAACGTACCAATGAGGATGATATGCTTTTGGTATTTTTCAGGTTCATTCCATACTGAGAGGATATGCTTTCATGCAAACACCTAGATCAAATGTACAGATGGTGTACTCTTGTCCAGCTTCAGAAGACGTAGCTTGGCTGCATCTGAAGCATTCTTGAATAGTTGCCAAGTCAGTTATTGGAGCATTGATCATGGGATAGTACCCAATTGTGGTGAGGCATTTTGGAGACTGGCCAGAAGGAGACACCCAGCCTGACAAACCAGGGATGTGCTGATCCTTATTGTTGATTTTACGGGCAAAGACCCAAATTAGATCAGTATCTGATGATTTTGATTGACTATATGTGGTTAAGTTATTGGAACTAGATGACACCAAATTGGTGGGTTCAGATTCGTTTTGACTTGTAGTAAGTTGGCAACTCTGTGGCAGGACTTCTAAATGATCGCTGGTTTTTCGTAGGCTGAGTGTTAGGATTAGACTCTTGAGTGGGCTGTTCTGGGGTAAGGGAGTCGATACCTGCACAGGACTCGTGTGTAGGCTGTGCCGAGGAAAGTGCTTCTGCATCCACACAAGAACCAAGATCTTGCATGTAGATTCCTGCAGCGGTATGAATGGACCCTGCCCCATATACATCTGATACCAGCTGATTCAAAATTGTCCCAGTCACTGTGGAAGACTGCTCCATCAGGCTGCCTCTCTGATGACATCTGAGTTGCTGACTAATGAAGCACTTTCGACAATTGAATTTGCCAGAGCCGTTTCAAGTTCAATTGAGTATGTGTATGACTCACAGTGACCAAGCCTATTTATCAAAGTGGTGATGCTCTTAGATCTCGAATAGATGGCGTAGTGTCATACATAACAAGATGTGTTTTTTCATCTTCCATTGACCTGACGTTGCTGATCTGCAGATGTCTTGAGAAATGGATGATGCCAGACTTTCCTCCTGATATGAGGGCTTCTTATCTCCACAAATGAGGTTTAAAATGAAGTTGTAAACCTCTGAAGGAATCTCCTCAGTTGGATCATGGAGATCATGAGCCCTCGGAGGCCAAGGTAGTGGCTCAGAGGTTTTAAAGGCTGTTACAATTTTTTTTGTGAAGACTATGGCTGACCTCTTTACTCCAATCAGTAATTCCTAACTCATAAGCTGAATGCACTGTCATCTTCATGGATTCTAGCGATGTACAAAACACCAATGTGTCTTGAACGGGCAGGATGAGAAGTTCGATATAATCTTTCAGATCGGGGCAGCATTCGATTTTTTGTCTCAGGTTATGGCTTGTGATCTCCGCAACAGTTGCTTCTCCAAATTCTGTTAAGGTTTCATTATACAAAGCTTTGAGATGAGCAAGTTTAACAACCTGGCCCTTTTCGATAACTTCAGTTTTAATATGGTCATGCACTCAGAGTAAAAGCTTTACTGATCAGTGCCTTCTTTGAAGTTATTTCAGATGCTGCAGCTGAAGTGTCAGGCAGGGGTGCTCGCTTTACCATGTACTGCTTGCGACAGCATTCATGAAACTGTGCCTCCTTGGCAAAAAGGTCAACTCCTCTGATTTTGCACAGCAAGTATTCATCACTGAGTTCCGTAGCTTTTTCTCTATATGTTTGTATGCATTTGATTGGAATTTCTTCAAGCTGTATCTTTTGCCAGACACTTGCTTCACTGCGCTACTTCTGCAGAATATGCAATAACTGCCAAACAAAACTGAAGAATCCATATGCTCACGTGTCTGTCTAATGGAGACATCTTCTGTTTGACACTTGCTTAAAGCACGGATAGCACTGCAGATAAAACATGCGTTGACAGTTTTCATGATAACCACCATCAGAAGACAATTCATCAGGAATTGATTCTAAAACATCTTGCATTCCACCACAATCAAACGTTTGTGTTTGAAGTTTCTTTTTCATATCATGGATGGCAGTAAATGCACTCAGTGGATCAATCTTAGAAGACAAAGGTATGAACTTGTCATTTACTGTCCCCTGGTAACCATGCAGGATGCAGATATCCAAAGATGGCTGAGGTGGAGGCTTCTGCTTTGAAAAACTCTGGCCAGCTGTACAGTCTTCACCATTTTGTCGTTTTTTTGACATGTTGACTGGTTTAGATATATTGTTGCATTACACCCATCTGAAAATAAGTATATTCATTATAACAATGAAATCATGTATAGTATTCAATGTCAATTCAATACATTGAGATCCCATGTCTAATATTTAATTGAAGTCTACCCTCAAACACAGACTGATGATTGACAACAATCAGAAAATCAGTATATTTATAACAGTGACATTACACACACACAGTGACAACACACACACACGCGTACACACACACCATCATTTCTCTCCCACTTCTGCTCTTTAGCTAGTCTCCCACTCCTGCATGCTCTCACTATCTAGCTATATTTGACTGGCTATGCTAGATAACAATCTAACAAGTTAACTAGCTAATGTTATCCATATAGCCTTACATGTAGAAATATATAGGACACCAATCTCTCAATAGAATCAATCTCTTTTCTATAACCAGAAAAATAGATTAACTTACCTGAAATTGTCTTCGCTGAATAACTTCAGGATGTCACAAGAAGGGTTAGGGTTATGGTTGGTTAGTGTTCAGTTGGTCAGTTTGTTTATGTTTGTAACCAGTGGTTACCAATGTTTTATGTGTGTAACCTGGTTACCAATGTTTTATCTCCTAAAGGAGGTCACATACCGGACGTGCAGCGCCGCGCCGCGTCGCGTCTAGGACAACTCAAGGTATCGCACACCGGATGCGCACTTTCTCATCAGTGTATGGCCAGCAATATTGTAATGTTTAATGACAGGAGATGAAGATAATGTATGTTCTATGTAATTAGTGTACTGCACAATTAAATACTATCGTTGCTGAGTCTGCAGTCTGAAAACTTTACCTCAGAGCATCCGTTAACTGAATGAATTGAGAATCTCACCTGAAAAATCCAGTAACATCAGCAATTGTCATTCAAGCAGCTGATTTCTGTAAATGAATGCAAAACGAAATGTATATTGCAGGATAGGGCGAAGTCAGGACCCATCAGCAACGATTTGAGACAAAAATAATTTAAATTTGATATAAAACTATGTAAATGGCGCTCTGTGGCGCTGCAGGGTTTTGAACACGGTCCTGAGCCGTCGCTGGGCGCCGCGGACAGACGCCGAATGGCGCCGCCGGTGTGTGTACACTCATAGAGAATAATGTGTTCGAATTTTAAAGACGTGGCGCTGCGCGACGCGGCGCTGCGCGAACGCGGCGCTGCGCGTCCGGTGTGCGACCCCCTTAACTGTCACCATCCCACAGGTGAGACATTTGCCATTATGTATTTTAAACAAAAATATCTTAGTAAAAACCAAAAGTAATATTGACACTCTAAATATATTTTGAAAGCTTGCAATCTCTAGTTTTCTTATTTGGTGGCTGTTTAAGGAGGAGCAGTAATTTATCAATTTGCAACAATAATATTTCATATTCATTAGGAGGCCTTTATTAGGCCTTTATTTTGAAATAGCAATAAACATGAAAAATCATGAAAGATTGCTAGAAACATTAGTTTGTTTTTATGCCAAGAGTTCAAAAGATAACAGCCAATTCGATTTTATGAGGAAAAAAGGTCTGACATTTTTTAATATAAAGAAAAATATTATAGATTTGTGATGCGGCTGCGAGCTATACTCCAAATATGTACTCTTTGTATGCATTTATTAGAGGTTGAATTCAAATCAAATACTGCCAAACCACCCATACTACTTCTGAATAGGATGTCTACTTCATAAATCATGAAAAGTATGGAAACACATGGTTCAGATCACTCAAAACATATATGAAAATGGAGGCGCCCTTATATGGGCAGTCATGGAGTCTGGTGTTCACCTAGTGAAAAAGTTTGGTACTGCGCCCAAATAAAGTCTTACTGAATGCTCATTTTTTGAGATATCAACCTAAAATGTGGAACACAACTTGTTCAGATTTTTGACTTTCATATTCTTGCAGTTTTAGAGTAAAGGTTTAAAATGTATATATATATATATATATATATATATATGTATATATATATATATATATATATATATATATATATATATATATATATATATATATATATATATATATATATATATATATATATATTAATAATTATATTTTCACATTGTGCATGTTCATAAACTCAAACTTAAATAACTTTTTTATGTTTTACTTTCATAATTCACTATAAGTCTATATTCCAACGCATTCTTGAATTACAACCATTTAAGTTTGGAAAGTGGTATTTATGTCTATGCGAAAAAAGGAGGGTGACAGTATTATTCACTTGTAAAGTAAATAATTTTCACCATTTGGCTATAAACAATGTTTACCTTTACAGAAGGTTACTAATGTTTACTCTATTGAAGGTTGGCTTTTTGATAACAGACTACACACTATAGTCATCTTTATTCCTTGTGTTGAAAGGACTTTGTGGGCTTTAATAAATCTCACATTTGGTTAATTGATTTTGTTGTGAATGTACCCTATGTTGCACCCTGACCCCAGTCCACCTAGGGGCATAACATTACTCAATTTTCATGCAATTCACTTCATATAGTGCAGCAGTAGATAAGTCAAGTCTCAAATCTTATTAGATATATTGTGAATATGCAAAAATCGCAAATGGAATGGTAATGCTTGAAAGTTCCATTTTCTCTGATTTTGAGGTACAGTGGAGAACTTTGGTTATACCAGCTGTAATCCTCTAGATAGAAAGGTCATCTTGGACTTAAATTGAAGCTTATAAACCTGGGAAGTTTTTAATGTACATTTGTGGCAGTTATATGTATAATAAAATGCTTGAAAATGATCATCTTTGATGACAATATGTCAGGCGGACAGACATTCTTTTGTCTCTTGGGGTATGTTGAGGGTGATATTTGACAGTAAAAAGGCAGCAATCCCCAGAATCTTTTTCTGATAGTTTCCCCTATGTGTCAGGATGCACTATGCAAAATTTTAGGGTTATATGACCATTTATGTTGCTGCAGTACCTTAATATTCACAATTACACAATTCCGTCAAACGATTTTCCCCAAAAAGGTGTTTTTTGGCCCCTGAGGCCAAACGGGGCCGAGTTGGGGTGGTCATTCTCAACTTGTGATGGCCCAAGGTATAAGATAATAGGAAATAATAGTGAAAAAAGGTAGCAAAAAACATCCTGAGGAGTGGACCTGGCTCCCGGCCTATAAACAGACACATGGGGATCACACTTGGAATGTTGGATCATCTGAAATACTGTATTACCTTTCTGCTCGTCTCCTCAGATCTTTTAACTTTTGTGCCATGCAGACCTTGATCTCAGTGCCTCCGATGCCTTGGTGCCTCTTTTTGACATGGTCTGTAAGAAATGAGATTGATTACATTAATATTTGAAAACAAGTTTGTCATGACGTGACATAACTGCCAGATTCAAACTGTGCTTTCCACGCTATGGCTGTCGCTGACAGACGCGCTCAGCGCCATATAAAAACGCTCAGACATGCTTACCAATTATTAGCTGCACTTTTGTAGGTTTTTCACCAACAACCCCTTTTTTCCGTTCATGTTGCCATCTCTTTGAAAGAGAAGATGGAGTCCATAAGAGTTTTGGTTAACTTTTTGTAACCCTTACATCTTTGAGCATGATCCAAAGCAACTGGGTTCATTAAGTCAGTCACAGACTTGTTCTGCAAAGCAAAAATAAAATAGAAAATTTTCGTCAGGACAGATACCGTGATCTTTTCAACGTTATTGTCTATTAGGTGAGGTTTTCACGTTGGAGCTGTGAGTGTAAATTTTAGCATACAAGTATTTATTGTTCATGCTCGAGTCTTCTTACTCTTTTACCTTCATAGTTAGTCCAGAGTTTAGGGGTAAAATGCGAGAAATCTCCTTTAGTGGGCTTAGATATGCTGGGCACTACTCACTGAACTATGACTTCAATGCTCATGAAGTCATGTAAATTGAAGTCACCATATTCAGTTGAATTAATAGGAAATCATCTGACTTTAATGAGAAAACATGACCTAACAAGTCAGTGTTTTTTTATATTTGAATACTATACATTCTTACAATGTAAACATCCTAAACATTTCTAATTATTATCAATGTTAAAAACAGTTATGCTGATTATTGTGTTTTATGTAAATCATTGTAACAGTTTAAACCATTTTCCCCCCTCCAGGATTCATTGTTAAATAGACCACAAACATACAGTATGAAGTGTAGTTTACACTAATGTTCAAACATTTGGGGTCAATGATAGATTTAAAAATTAATAGAACAAAAAAAAGAAATTCATATTTTTACTCAGCAAGGATGCATATTCAAATAAATGCAGTTATTTAAACCTTTCTATTCATCAAATAATCCTGAAAAACAAAAAAAATGAAGCAGCACAACTGTTTTCAACACTGATAATAATCATAAATGTTTGTTTAAGCATCAAATCGTCATATTAAAATAATTTATGAAGGATGATGTGAAGCTGTGATGCTGACAGTTCAGCTTTGATCACAGGAATTAATTGCATTTTATAATATATTCACATAGAAAACATTTTTTTATTTATATTATTTCACAATATTATTATTTTTAATGTGTTTTTTTTTGTTTAGTTTTTTTGTTAAAGGAGTCATTACCTTTAATGGTTATGATGGTAACATCCAGAGCTCCTCTGACCCTTATTTCTGAACGCATTATTGTTCGCGAGATCTGATGCGATATTTTGGCTGTCGTGGATGGTCATTTTAATAATGCAACTTTTTTTTTTTTTTTTTTTTTTTTTTTTTTTTTTTATTAGAACAATTATTAATGTACAAACAATAAGGCAATAGTAACAATTCTTTACAATATACAAACAAATACATACAGCACAGGTGCATGAAATAAAATAAACATTAAAATAAATAAATAAAAATAATAAATAAAATAAAAATAAAGTAAAGTAGGGGCTAAGGTTTCTTTGTTAAATCATACTCTTCTATGACAGATAAAAGACTGATTGCATTTTTCTTTTTTATAACTTTGAGGGCTTTTGTAAATGAAACAAATTCACCATGAAATGCACAGAACATTGGTTTCACCTTAAGGTATTTAGATTTGTGTACAAAAAATGTCCCCAGCATAAGGATATTATTAACCAGGAAATTATCTTTATTATTGCTCATTAAACGTCCATAAATAATGTCCTTTTCAGTGAGGTCTTCAAGGTGAGGTATCTTTGGGTAGAGCCAGTCGTAAATATCAGACCATAAGGCCTCCACAAACATACAGTGAAAAAACAGATGCTCCGTGGTTTCAATATCATCACAAAATAAACACTTATTTGAGTCAAAACCAAATCTATGTCTCAAATACTCACTCGATGGATATATGCCATTTAAAATTTTAAAATGTACTTCTTTAACTTTGGGGGGTAACGGAAATTTTAAATACTGAGTTCTAAGTCTGTGAATGCTAACTTTTGAGAAGGAATGTGAAATTGAGTTTCTATACACTAATAAAGGATAAGAAATGTGATTAAATTTATTTCTAACAGTTTGGTTTGAAAGTTGGCTTCCCTTAAACTCACGGCCTTCAACTGAACAATACTGGAAGATGTGGGATTATGGAGACAGAATAAGAGAGAATTTCTTTAATTTGACATACGACAGCTGTAGGGATGGCTTTAGTAATAGATTCAAAACTGGCCCAATTGCAAATGAAATTATATTTAACACAAAAATGCTCATATGATATAATTCCAGTATTGCTATCAATTAAATGGGACACAGCCCAAATACCTTTCTCCATCCAATTCTTGTCAAACAGTGATTTATTCCTTACCATAATATATCTATTGTTCCATAATGGTGTATTGTGTGGTGTAAAGTTATGGTTATAAAAAATCTTCCAGTATAACAAAACCTGTTGATGAAATTTGGATAATTTTATCGGCAGACGTTGAACGGTGAAATCACAATTTAGTAAAAATTCTATTCCTCCTAATTTCTTAAACAATTCCCTGGGAATATGAAACCAAAAATTATTGTGGTTCAAACAGGATTTCAACCAGTTAATTTTCAGAGTCCCATTAATAGCATCAAAATCAATGGCTTGTAACCCTCCATCTTTATAATCTTTTGTCATCTCCACCCTTCTGATGTAATGGGTTTTCTTTCTCCAGATGTAACCAAAGTTGACCTGATTAATTTTTTTAATGGCTCTGTTTGAAATAGCTATTGTATATGCAGGATAGATTAATCTTGAAATGCTCTCCATCTTTGTCAAAAATACTCTACCTAATAAGCTTATATCCCGCAAAAGCCAAGAATTAAGTTTCATTTGACATTTATCTAATGCTTTCCACACATTCATATTCTCATTTTCAACAGCATCTTTTGAAATAAGCATTCCTAAGTACTTGACCTTTGATTTTATAGGGATGTTATAGGCCTCAGTTAAGTGGCATTGATGAATTGGCATTAATTCACACTTGTTCAAATTCATTTTCAAACCAGAGGCTTTAGAGAAGGTGTTAATTATTTGTAAAATTTTTGGAACCTCAGTTAGCTTCTTCATGAAAATGGTAGTATCATCTGCAAACTGGCTGATGATTACTGGCTGGCCAAGTATATCTAATGGGGCTATGCATGAGTTCCTTATAAAGATAGAAAGCATCTCTGTTGCTATAATAAAAAGAAATGGAGAAATAGGGCAACCCTGTTTAATGCCACGATTGATTGGAAATCTTGGTGAAGTACCTCCTGATAATGAAACCAAACTATTAGAATTTTCATAAAGGGATTTTATAATATTTCGAAATTTATCTCCAAAACCAAGCAATTTTAAACAATCAAAAATAAATGGGTGTTCGATTGAATCAAAAGCCTTGTAGAAGTCAATGAAGAGAATAAAGCCATCATCTTTTATTAGATGTCTGTAATCTAAATATCAAGCACTAAACGAATATTGTTGTGTATGGATCTCCCCTTCATAAAACCGATTGGGAATCACTTATAATTTTATGTAAAAATAATTTTAATCTGTTAGCATATACGAGGGTAACAATTTTATAATCAGTGTTCAATAATGTGATTGGTCTAAAGTTATCTAAAATTTTTGGGTCCTTATCAGGTTTGGGATTAAGGTTATGACACCTTGTTTCATAGAGAGAGGGAAAGTCAAACTTTCAGTTGCTTCCTTTAACATAAGCAAAAAACGGTCTTTTAGTAAATTCCAAAAGTGTTTATAAAAATTTGCCGTAAGGCCATCACAGCCTGGAGATTTGTCTAAAGCCAAGCTACTTACTACTTTATCTAACTCAATAGAGGTAATATTAGCATCGCAGCGTGCTACATCTTCACCATCTATATGGGGAATAAGATCTTTAATATGGTTAAAAAATAAAACTTCATCGTCCAGAGAAAATGTTGAGGAATATAACTTGCTGTAAAAAGAAACAACTTCTTTAGTAATTGAAGCTTGGTCTGTAATTACCTGATCCTGAAGTGATAGAGCTTTAATTGAAAGTTTCTCTTGCCTTCTTTTTTCAAACGACAGAAGTATGAGGTACTTCTTTCCCCATCCTCAATCCATTTAGCTCTGGACCTGATAAAGGCCCCTTCCGCTTTACGAAGATAGATATCATCAAGCTTGTTTAGAAGGTTTTGTAATTTCTGTTTATCATTTTCAGTAGGTGAAGTTTTATTATAATAAATATTTATATCTTTAATAATATTAATTTCAGATAATCTGCAACTTCTATTAGTTGTTTTTCCAAAATGAATAGAATATTTCTCTCATTTTAAATTTAAGGAATTCCCATTTGGAGATATAAGATACTATCGAATTATCAGACATCACATTAGCAATTGTGGCTTTTATACCTTCATAAAATGAATGGCTTTTTAATAAACTAGAATTGAATTTCCAATACCCTTTATTCTGTCGGCTAACACCAGGAGGACTAAAACACAATTTAATAACAGCGTGATCTGTGAGAGGAGCTGCTGACATACAACAGTCACTGATGGAGTTTATAATGGAGACAGAGAGTAACCAGAAATCTATTCTCGACTTTGCTACATTGTTTGGTTTAAACCATGAATATTGCTTCACGTTAGGATATTTAAATCTCCAGGGATCCAAAAGATTGTGAGTGCGACAAATATCCATTAAAACAGGGTTGTAACAACTGTGACTACATCTGGATGGACATCTATCAAGCCATTCATCACTAACCATGTTAAAGTCACCTCCCATAACTATACTCGCAGTGGGATAAATGAGTTTAAGGGTAGCAATGACATTAGAAACATCCGAAATCAACTGTCTATTTTGAATTAAATTATTGAACCCATAAACATTAACCAGAATAAAATAGAGATCATCTATTTTCATAACACAAATTAGCCAGTGACCATTATTACTAAATCTAGATGTCACTATTTTACCAGGTGAGTTACAGAACAAGATGGCAACACCTGCTGATCTAGTAGACCCATGATCAAAGATAATTTTGTCACCCCATTGGTTTACCCAAAACTTTTCATCCTCTGGTTGTGAGTGTGTTTCTTGCAACAAAGTAAAGTGCGCTTTTTGCCCTTACAAAACAAAAATATTGATTTTCTCTTGGTGTTCTCTCTTAAACCCCTAACATTAAGTGAAATACACGAAAATGAAACATCCATAACAAAAAAAGAAAAAAAAGAAAGAAAATTAACAACCGTCAGTAAATATAAATGTCCAACAGACTAAACTTTGAAGAAAAGTGAAAAGAGAAAAAAGCTCAAATAGGCAATGTCCCTTCAGATTGGAATAATGAAACCATCCAAAAAGATCTTAAAGTCAAACGGCTTTTCCAGAACTTGAACAAAACAGACCTCTTGATCCTAGACGTTACCTTGTGTGCTCCTAAGTGACTCTCTGTCCGTTAATGTATCCAGCACCCCCTCTGAAGTATGCACGCTTTCCAGCATCCCTTGCTTCTTTTATTTTAGGCCACAGTGCAGCTCGGGTCTCCCTGTCGGCTTTGCAGAGGTCTTCGATGAAGCTGATACGAAGTTCTTTGCAGATCGCGTGATCCTTGGTCATTCTCCACAACGCATCTCGATGAATCTCTAGTGAACTGAATTATAACGTGTCTTGTGATGTTTTCTTCACTGTCTCCTATTCGATGAACTGAGTCCACAATCTGATTGATATCTCGAGGACCATGATGGTGAGATTTTAACAAGTAAATCAGCGACCGCCTGACGTATGTCTTCACCTTCTTTTCTTTTAATCCACGATACCTAAGATTCCACTGGCGTTTGTATCGTTCTAGCTCTAAGACACGCTCCATTAGCTCCGCGTTGTCTTTCTTACAGCCGACACATCACGCACAGTCGATTGTAACTGCATTTTACAATCTTTAATTTCTGCTGCGTTGAACTTGACAGCCTTAGCAATGCTGGTCAACATGATGGAGTTATGTTGCAGCTGGGTGCCTAGTGTATCCACCTTATCAGTTAGCTGCTTTATGGCTTCCAGGATCGTATCCATAGCTTCAATCCCTTCTGACCCTGTATCCTGCCTTTTCGCAACTGGTGTGATCTTTAGTGGTGAGAACGGGTCTTTTCTTTTAGGTTTCTGGTGGAATCCACATCCATCCTACTAGCATACTCGTGGTCGACAGGTGTCTGCGTTGCTGCGTGATAAAGCCAGATTCTTTTTCTTTTGACGTCATGGTGTAACGTTACAAACTTTCCCGTAGGTTCCGTTTTATTTGTAGATTCTAAAGGAGCACACTATGGCAATTTGGATAGCGAAATATGTGTTAAAATCTGGGACAGGCCTAGAGAGCTTAAACCATGCAGTGCACTCGATCCCCATCTTGCCGGAAGCCCTTTCAGCGTCATTTAGCCGCGTGAGTTTTCAACCTCATTTCTTAGAATGCAACTGAGGGGCGCATTGATTGGTGGCAAGAGGAGAGGGGCTCGACACCGCGCGTAACTTCGGCATATTCATTCCAAAAAGACATCATGATTATGGCGCAAGTTGTGAATGAACCAGACCTGGCCGCGACCTCCGGATTCATCTCTGAACCAGAGGTGGAAGCGGAAGATAGAGTCAGTGGAAGGACAGTCTACATTAACATGTCTCTGAATGGTAAAGACAATCATTTTGACCAAGAAATACATTAACATCAATAACAAGCTAAAACGTTTGTTGCTATTTTCTCCCACATAAGTTTACCTTTTATTTAATGTAGATTACATTAACGGCGATGTAAGTTAGTCTACTTTTTTTATCAGCTTACAGTGGTTATAGAGATCAACGTTTGCTATCATGTGTTGTTTTTGCCTTGTTTCACGTTCACGCACTTCTTATAGCTGTGTTTACTCAGCTCTTACGGTGATTTTCTGAAGTAAAACCGACGCTTCATCTTTTGTTTGATGTACAATAAACTTTATTAAACTCATCAGTATATGTTTGATCATCATTCGGACCTGGTCCGAAACAGCAGACTTAGGCTATTAATAAATAATGGATACACACAAGCAGATGACAAATACGTTATAATAACTGTAATTAAACTACTAAACTATACCTGTTCCATCTCTATACAGCCCTCTGACTCTGTAGGAAATTATTGTCTGACTCGAAATGAACGTTGTAAATGATTCCTGTGTAAAATGTTTAGCGCAGACGAGCCAGTTGATAGGGTTGTTGGAACAGCGTCGTTAAAAATGAATTTCATCCACTGGTCCCTGGTAGTCTGGTCCGTTTTTTGGTAGAGAAAATACATTTGAATGCTTGATTCTGGCAGTCAACCACAGAGCAACACACGTGTGCACTACATTTCTGCATCTTTCTTGACTGAATATGAGGGGGAGAGGGACAGCGCGAGCTTCCTGCAGCATATGAGGTGTCCATATATGGTATACACAAGTTTACGCGCCAAATCATGGGCGCCGCCATAACTCTCCTCAAATGCATTTCATTTCCGCCGGAAGTGGTCTGCACAGCGTCTGCCGGTGTAAACACAGCGACGGTTCACTACTTTGTGTGTTGTAAAAAGGACCACGAAATCGGTTCAATGGGATTCGAATCGTGGTGAAGGTTTAGA